>JAAOMT010000129.1:787685-822125 GCA_016748015.1 Geosiphon pyriformis | reverse complement strand
AAATTATTTGAAGACCCTTACCATGCCAGAAAACTGGTTTCCAAGTGAAAAACACTGCTTACAACACCAATTAAAACAATATTTCATACACCAGAACAAAATCTATTATAAAAATCACAGAAAACCAAACCAGCCACTCAGATTAGTACAAGAGAATAAAAAAGAAACAATTTTATACAACATGCACACAGATCCGTCTTCAGCACACTTGGGAAAAGAGGGAACAATTCAAAGAACCCTTGAACATTATTTTTGGCCTCACATGCAAAAAGACATTCGACAATATGTAGAATTTTGTGATAATTGTCAAAAAAAAGAAGGAATTCACCCCACAGAACCTCTAAATCCAATCAAAGTTGGACAACCTTTTGACAGAGTTGGAATTGATTTAGTCAGACCATTACCTATCACAACCCAAGAAAATTGTTATATTGCAGTTGCAATGAATTATCTTACCAAATGGCCTGAAGCTAGAGCCATCCAAAGAGCAGATGCAAAATCAGTAGCAAATTTCATCTATAAAGACATTATCTGTAGACATGGATGCCCAATTAAACTCTTATTTGATCAAGGAACACATTTTGTGAACAACTTGATACAAGAAATTTGTGAACGGTTCAATGTCAAAAGACCTTTATTATCACTTTATTACCCTCAAACAAATAGACTTGTAAAATGTTTCAACAGAACATTGTGTGAATTTCTAGCCAAAGTCTCAACAGACTTTGAGCAGGAATGGAATATCTTTATTCCATCAGTGTTACTAGCATACAGAACACTAAAGCAAGATACTATGAAACACACACTATTTGATCTTACTTATGGAAGAACAGCAATATTACCAATTAATTTCACAGTGGAAACATACCCAGTGCAACCAATCAATGAAAAAAACTTTCAAGAAACATTCCAAAGAAGAGCCTACACCCTTCTTAGTACACTGAAAGGAAAAAGAAGAATAGCAGCAACTCATATTAAATATTCCCAAGCTCAACAAAAAGAAAGACATGACAACAAATTACCACCTATTACCAATAAATTTAAAGTTGGAAATAAAGTTCTTTTACACAGAACTAAGACTGAAAAACAATGGAGTGGGAAATTTGAAAACAAATGGAATGGACCATTTTATATTCACGAAATTCTAGGCAATGAATCATATAAGTTAAGACTTGATGATAAAATATTAGCAAAAGTTGCACATGGAGACAGATTGAAATACTATCATTTCAGAAACAATTCTGAACCATTAATTCCACAAATTGGTACACATTCCCCTTTAATTAATCCTGAAGATATTCTCCAAAATTTAGAACTAATAATTATAATAGAACAACAACCAAACTTGAACACTTAAATTTTACAATAATTCTCTAATAAAAACACAAAGACAAAAATAGTAAATAATTACAAAACACCCAAACCCAAAAACAAATAAAAACCCCATATTCAAAAATAATTTTCTTTATTCTCTCTTTTCATAATTAGTTAATTTTATCATGATTATTCCCCGAAATATTTAACAAATATCCCAAAAATTAATGTTAGCCTTGAAAACACTCCCTGACCTATCTATAATGATTAATGAAAGTCAAATTAATTACATTTAGAAAGAAACCACAGCCCCAGTAGCAAATCATTTACAGAACTATCACCTTTATAGAAGAAAAACAAGAAGTCACTCTGAGAATAAATTACCAAGACTTTTGAAGCAGGCACTAGAAGAAAATCTTTTAATTGCCTCTATTGACATTTCACCAAATGCTACAATGCAACAAAAACTTTTACTATTTCTTAATGAACAGAACAATGAACACACCTCTATCTATAAATACTTTCAAATTGAAAAAACACTTTATGAACAAAAACTGGAACTTGAAGCAACAAATCTTACTCCTAAAGTTATACAAAAACAAATTTACAATGAATTCAAAACAGCAGCTGGACCAACAAACACTCGCTACAGACTTAGAGCAGCTCTTAGACTCTATGACTTGTTTAATACTTGTGAAAATGTTCTACAAAATCCAATACTGCAACCAATAAAAATCCAATACATTGGCAAACTCACAGAACTGAAATTTCAACAATTTTCAGATCAGATTACTTCAATTATTTTAGATCACTATCTCAATATTACAGATAGTGCTTGGATTTCAATGGAGCTCAGTCTTGAGGAAGAGATTATGTTACCAGTAGAATTTTAGCTATTAATTAGCATAAAATTACTCTTATAATTCCTATAATTCATTAGTATATTAATATCATTTCAAATTATCATTTATTATTTAATCAATTATCACATATCACGATTTAATTAAAATAATCTAATTAGTATAACAGAAAGTAGGATGATCAAATTACACAATACCCTGAACTTTGTAACATTCAAAAATTCGCCGAAATTTACAGAAATTCGCCGAAATTATGAATAGTTTACCCAAATTAATCAATAGTTCAGCGAAATAACTTGTAGTTCATCAAAATGTATCTTTAGTTCGCCAAAATTTGAGCAAAGAGAAAAAGTGCAAGTTCATAGACTAGTACTATAACAAGTTGTATAAAAGAAAAGCTTTTTTTTTCTGAAAAATGTATCTTACTTTAGATTTATCACTTAGAACCATTCTTACACACACAAAAAGAAATAAATATCAAATAATTTAAAAAACCAAATTCTTTAAATTATTGCACTTGGAAAATCTTCAAAACCCAACTAACGTTTTGAAATTGATTAGCTACCAATTTCAGTAAACTGTTAGTGACTCCAGGCCTGAATAAAAAACATTTCTCTTGACAAAATTCTATTTCTTTTACATTTCTTTTATTTTTCTTTTCTTTTCTTATTACAATTATTAGGGTAGCCTACAAACAAGATTCCTGTAAAAGAGTTGACTTTCACAGCAAAGTAACTATACATTTTAGTGAGCTTCCAGACGAGCAATTCCTGGGAAAGAGTTGACATTTACTACAACGTAACTACATAAAGTAACTGGCACAGAATTAGCCATTCCACTTATAAGCCCAGCAAGTTCAAATTATAGAGGATAATTTGAAAATAAATTTAGTTATTGAAGGTTCAACTACTTCCTGAGAACGTGAATTCACAGCAAAACAACATTACTAACATTTAAGAAAAGAGACCAAAAACCTTCAGTAACATTGGATAACATCAATGTGTTCTCAAAAATATTTGATGATCATTTACGTCATCTCCAACAAGTATTTGAAAGACTATGACGAGCAGGATTAAAATTGAATGCAACAAAGTGTTTTTTTGGCAAAACAGAATTAAAATTCTTGGAACACATAGTTAGCAAAGATGGCATAAAAACAGATTTGGAGAAAATAGAGATAGTAAAGAACTTTTCAATACCAACCAACATAACCAAGCTGAAATCATTCTTAGGATTCGCAAGCTATTATAAATGCTTCATAAAGAACTTTTCAAAGATAGCACAACCACTCAATGATCTTCAAACCAAAAAGGCAAAGTATGAATGGACTGAAACCCAACAAAAAGCATTTGACATCTTAAGAAGAAAGCTTATTCAAGCTCCAGTATTGATCTATCCAGATCATAGTAAACCATTTATTATCACCATTGATGCATTAGGTCAAGCATTGGGAGCAGTACTATCTCAAAGAGAACCAGATAGAAGAGAACATCCAGTCACATATGCCAGCTGAGGTTTAACACCAGCTAAAAAAAACTATGGAACACCAGAATTAGAACATTTAGCAATCTATTGGGCAGTTATGAAATGGAAAAAATACTTGAGCCAAAAGTTTGAGATATACACAGATCACAAAGGATTGACATCACTCCAAAAACAAGAATTTGAAGACGGAAGACAGTCAAGATAGAAAATGGCTCTTTCGACATATACTTATACCATACATTATAAAAAGAGAAAAAACAATGGAAATGCTAACAGTTTATTGCGAATGAAACAAATTTAAGAACATTTTAACCCAAAAATATAACAAAACCAAAACAATACTTACGAAAATATAACAAAAGATAAACACACAAAAATATCAACAACTTCAACATTATATAGATACTCAACAGTTCAAGGAGAAATTATCTCAACTGGAACAAAAGAGGATCAAACAACAATTCAAATATTTTATCACTCACCAAAATATACTTTATTAGAAAAATAGAAAAGATTCAGATCAACCAACCAAAGTAATTACAGAACCAAAAAAGAAGACAATACTGTTCAACATATACTCAGATCCAACTGCAGGACATTTTCATAAAGAAACAACCATAGAAAAAACCAGAAAGAGATACTATTGGCCATCAATGTATCCAGACATCATCCAATATGTGCAAAATTGTGATGCTTGTCAAAGAAAAGAAGGAACAAGACCCAGTGAACCATTGAAACCAATCAAAGTGGGACAACCATTTGACTGCATTGGAATCAATTTAGTTGGACCATTGACAATTACCAGCAGAGGCAACAGATATATTGCAGTAGCCATAGATTATCTTACTAAATAGCCAGAAGCCAAAGCAATTCAAAAAGCAGATGCAGGATCTGTTGCCAAATTCGTTTATCAAGATCTGATTTGTTAACATGGATGTCCAAAAAAACTATTATCAGACCAAAAAACCCATTTTGTAAATAAAACATTAGTAAAACTAAGCCAAAGATTCGGAATTAAGAAACCACTATCATTACCATACCATCCACAAACCAATGGATTAGTTGAAAAATTTAATAGAACATTGTGTAAAGTAATAGTGAAACTCAGCCAAAAAAACCAGGACAAATAGGATTTGTTTATATCATCAATATTATTTGCTTATTAAACAATAAAACAAGACACTACACAAGCAACACCATTTAAATTGATATACGGTAGAACAGCAACATTACCAGTTGAAATAAAGATTAACACATATCCAACTGAACCAATAACAGAAGAGAATTTTCAAGAAACATTGTTAAAAAGAACATATGACTTAATAAAAACATTGAAAAACAAATGAAGAAAAGCAGCTGATAATATACAAAAGTCACAAGAAAAACAGAAAAAAAGACATGATAATCAACTACCAGACAAACCAGTTGAATTCAAGATTGGAGACAAAGTACTCTTATATTATACCAAAGCGGAAAAACAATGGAGTGGAAAATTTGACCCCAAATGGGATAGACCATTTCACATAGAAAAAATTCTAGGGAATAAAGCTTACAAATTAAGACTGGATAACAAAATTTTAACCAAAACAGCATATAGAAATCGACTGAAATCATACCACAACATCACACTATCATCCACCAGTAATATTCTACAATTAGGAGTACAGAAGATACTAGTCCAATTAGAGGAGATTCCACGAGATCTGAAACCAATCATTATTATTGACAACAACATGTTAAATTAATTCATCAAAAGAATATATAAAGACATGGTAAATGCAACAAAAAATATCAGAAAAATGGAAATCACAGACAATATCCACTCACTAGCACAACAACTCTTTCAATTGATTCAACACCAAGAGATGGAAATTACAATTAATCAACAAACCATCTGATATCAAAACACTAAAAAGATATCACCACATAGAACACAGAAGAAAACAGAAAATACCATTAACAAAATCATTGCAAAAGTAAAATTAGCAATAAAAGAGTCAACAAAAGAGTCACTATACCAAGAGTTGACTAAAGAAACTTGGAATGGGTGGATACAACAATTTCTAAGAAACTATTGTTATTTTTACTTAGGATAACACGTAAATATCCAAAATCTATATACGGATAAAACAAAGCAATTATTTAACACAAAAATACTACAACAATTAGAACATTTTGTGGGAAAGAACAACTTATCCATACAGGCCTAAGCCATATACTGAATACATACAGCATTTCAGGATCAACCAGAAATTTTACTCAACAAAACAATGAATATGGTTATCAGTAATCAATTAGGAAAGATCACCAATGCTCAATTTAAAGAATTACAAACTTAAATAACACAAGTAATTCTCAAAAATGAAATTCAGGAAATACTTCAAGAAAAAGAATTAACAGAGTTAGATTTCGACAGAGCTCAATATTAAAAGGAGGGAATAATGTTACTTATAAAAATATAGGGAATATATATTAGCATAGTTATTAACCAATCAGAAGTAGACGTAGTAAAATGTAGAATTCCAGAATTCCTTTCAGAAATTGCAGGATTCCAGAAATTACAGGATTTTCACAAGAAATTGCAGGATTCCAAAATTCCAGAATTCTTAAAGGAATTGCAAGATTCCTGTTGTAAAGAATTGAGGAATTGAGGAATCTCAATTATGTATATATAGCAGTAAAATTAGAAGCTAAAAAGACAGACTTCTCAGTTTAGATTTCCTCTAGACAACTTTCCAAACCACAAATAAATAACTGTTTGTTATCTCAAACTTGCTGTTACTATCAACACTTTATGTTGATAATAATTGATACTTAACCACACTGGAATAATAGCTCTTAATCATGGCTATTGACAGAATACTAACTTGTAAATTGCCTTGGCTTATTTCTTTTTTTTCTTTATTTTATTTTCTTTTCTTTATTTTTTGCTTTGATTTTATTGTTGTTTACTAACTTTATTGAGGATTAACATGTGGGGTATTGACATTAGGATAAACATAACTGGTAAAAGACCCAAAAATAAGAGTAGAATACTTGATTGAGGATAGCTTACCAGGAGGAATACTGGCCATCAAGCTGAGAAAGAAATTAACAAAACTACAGTTTCAGAAAGCTACAGATAAAACTATTACCATTGAATCTCTGTTTATTATATAAAGAACTCAACCAAACCCTTCAGATACAAATCTTTCAGACACAAATCTTCAGATCACTATCAACTGCAACTAGATTTGAGCACCAAGTTATAGATTTGTTATTTAATCCAACACTAGAAATAGTCACCTATAACAACATGTAAGTTATCTCTATAATTTAATAATAATTTTTTATAACTTTTAATATTTATTTTATAAGTAAAAATATAATTTAAAAGTTTTATTTTTTTATAATATAAATATAAAATTTTAAGATATTATTTGTTATAAAAACATTTTTTAATTATTATAAACAATTATTTATATACTGTTTTTATTAAATAAGTAGATAAATTAGTAATAAACTTATTAATAAACTTAAATAATATATTTAAATTTAAATATTATACCAAAAAAATATACAACTAATTAATATTTTTAATTAAAAACTATTTATAATTTTAATACCAAAATTTGGTTTTTAATAAGCATAATATAAAGTCTTATATATATTGTAAATAAAATAACAAATATTTTTAAAAACTATAATATTATTTGTTAAAAAAAAATTTTCTAAATAATAATAACAAAAAAAAAAGAAATAAGCTGTTTTATTAATAAAAATATTAATAATATTATTGTTTATAATATTAGAATAACTTTTAACTTTAAATTAAATAATATAAATATTTTTATTAAAAACAATATTTATAATTTAGTGTTTTTTTAAATAATGTAAATTTGATAATATTAATTTAAGTTTAAAAATATATATATTAAAAACTGTTTAACTATTTAAATAAATTATTATTATACAAAATATTAATATATACTTAAAAACTAAAACTAAGTTATAAATATAAATACTTATATTTAAATTTAAATTGTTAAAAAAAGCTAAAACACTATTAATAATATTAAACAAACTTAAATTTTTTAACAAATTATTTGTAAACTATTAATATTATCTAATTTTGCTTTATTAAATATTTTTTAATTACAATATAACTGCTTAATTTGTAAATATTTTAACAATAAATATTATAAACTATTATAAAATTAAGCAAATAAAAGTTATTATTATAAAAAAAAATTTTAGTAATATTAAATTAATATAACATTAAATCTTTCAGTTTTATTTTTTTTAATGAAAAAATATTTTTTAATTAAAAATATTATCATATTTGTTTATAAAATAATTGTCAAATATTATGTTAAATTTTTTTTAAAAATAAATTATATTATAAATAATAAAATATTCAAGATATTAATTATCAATTAAATAAAAAGTGCTTAATAAATTGTTTATAATAAAAACTTTATAATAAAAATATTCTTGTTATTTTAGCCAAAAATTTTTTATTGAATTAACTTTTAACTTAACAGAAAATTACAACAAATTTTTAAAAGTTTAATTAAAAAACTTATAAATTTAAAAATTAACAAATAAACAAATAATTTACTATATTAAAAATATTTAAAAAAGTTAATATTAAAAACAATTTTGCTCTTAATTTGTACTTGTTTAAAAAATTTTAAATCATATAAAAAAAACAATACAAAATCTTATTAAAAAAATTTTTTGATAAGTTAATCTTTAATTTTAAATCTTTTTTAATTAATTCAAATGAAAAATTTTCTTTGTAATAAGCAGAGTATTTTATTTATAATATATATTTTTAAAAATAAAGCTAAATTGAAATTTATAACTAAATAAACTATAAAATATTTAATATTAAATAAAAAAATTGTTTGTTAAAAACTATTATTTTTAAAATCATATTAGCAAAAAAGCTAATATTAAAATAAATTTTAATTAAATTAAGCTTAAAAAACTTTTTATTAATAAAAAAATTTCAAAGTATTTGTAAAGTTTTCTTTTTTTGGCAATTAAAATCAACAAATTATTAACAGATAAAAAACATTTATAATCTGTTAATTGATAAATATAGTCATAATTTTGTTATTATTTATTTATTTTTTTTATTTTTTATTTTTTTTTATTACATTTAATGAATAAAGTCCAAATGCAGCCTAGTACTATACATCATATAAATAATCTAAACTAGGTGTGAATCATGTATTATCAACACGTGACCAACCATTTAGGCTGATCAGAACAACACTATACACTTATATTAACAGAGACCAAGTCTCCAATACCTGAAAAAAACAAACAAGATTTACAAAACTCAAAACCAATACTCAAAGCATCTGCAATTTCTAACAACCTAATCACACCAGCTGAAAACACCAAAGAAAGACCAGCAACTGAAACAGGAATGGAACCATCACATGGGATCAGATTGTTTTTCTCTATGAAAGCCTGGTATTTGGCATGAACCAACCAAATATCTTTCCGAAAAGCAAGACAAAACTCATGTACAAAACTTACAATATTGAGACTTGCAATTTTCAAGTCCTTAAAAACAGCAACAGATTCATGGTATCATTCATTGAGAACAAAACCCTTATACAAAGCAGAGCCAACTTTCATGTCAGCAGCACAAATGGCCAACAATTGTACAATGCACAAAAAAGAACGAGACAAACCAGAATGCACCAACCAAGCAGAAGCATAAGCATCCAACAGCCAAGCGCGTATGGCAGCATTAAAAAAACAAGAAAAGATGTGGTCTGAAACTTCAACATCACCACAGAACAAACATACTACACTGGGATAACACTTATCATAGAGTTGTTTACATATAGCAACAGAAAGCTGATAATGTAGGACCTTCATGAAATACATCTGGAAGCCAACAGTCCACATGCTAGTAAAACCAGCAGCTAAGTGTGAATTTGGGTGCCAAACCAAAGATGATCTGTACCAATCAATATCAGCACGCAAGCTGCCCACCATGATCTGTGAACCAGAACCAATTTCATAACATGCTCAATAAACAGACTTAAAAACATTATGAACAAAATGTCTAGAGTTGCCAGAAATTGCAGTACCACCTGCTTTTAAAAAACACTTGCCAACCAAGTGAGGCAGAAACCAATCCGAAAATACAGCATTCTTAGCCAATTTATCAGCATGCTCATTGCTCAAAACACCTGAGTGATCTTTAACTTTGACCCAATTAACAACTAAATTCTTATGATGGATAACATTCAAAATGTGGCAATGTTTGATCCAACACTGATTTCTAAAATCTGGGCAAATCAACAAAGACTCCATCTTGCATGCATCCAGAGCAGCTTGACTATCCAAGAACAAATCCACATGACAAAAAAGAAGAACACACTCAAGAGCCAAAGCAATGGCCTGTAACTCCGTCATGGTAGAAAAAACCAAACCAAACACCTCTACACTCAAACCTAAATCCACATCTTCGAAAAAAACAGCAGCACCAGCCTTCATACCTAAAGTCTCCAACCCACTAAGAGACTCATCTATATACACAGACAGATAACTAGCATCAACACTCAAGAGACTATTACTAACAATACCAAACTCATCAGACTAAAGAATGTTAAAAGAGAAGCAGCCATCCAAAAGCAGAGGGTAGACAGATGAAGAATCTACCCCAACAAGAAAGTGAACCAAAAACTCAAACTACAAGGGAACTGAGTCATGAAGATCCAACCACTTCCAACATTTGAATGTCTTCCAATCGAAAACAACACTATTCTAGTCATGCAATTGCTCCATAAAAGCAACTCCATAATGCTAAAGAAAAGCAACATATTTACAATAAACAGGCTCACCAAGAACAAAAGACAAAAGAGTTCCACCATAGAGACAAAAAGCACTGACCAGAGAGCCACCCAGAGACAAATCATACCCAGAAAAAATACGGACCATACCAGCCAAAAAATTGTCCAAAGAATCTACTCTAACATGAGCCAGAAACTGTAAAGAGTGACAAGGGTTCTAGCTAAGAACTTGAAGATCATGAGATCTGTGAGAGAACAACCAATCCAAAATACTAGTTGAATTTGCAAAAAAAACTGTAGAAGCAGATTTGCTCTCAGCCTGAATTTGCTCAAAAGATTTCAAGTTGTATAGGGATGGATGATAAAGTACATCACTGAGAAAATCATGAGAAAGACCAGATTTAGACTTCAAACACTTGCGGATCAGAGCATCCCACTTATTACACACACTAAGATGAACGTAACTAAACTGAGTCCTATAGCCAATAATTGGAAACAGAACTGCCAACACCAAATAAGCAAATTGCTTATTCAAGATTGTCTTTCTCAGAACAAAATTAACAAAAAAACGCACATCCAAATGAGTCTTAGCCAAACTAGGCTTTGACAAACCTTCAGTTGATAAAAAAATACCCAGATAACAGTAAGATTCATCTTTCTTTGCGATAAAAATTGGTATGTTACTGATAGTTAGATGTGGAGATGCTATCCAATAATTAATAGGAATGACCACAGTTTTGTCATTGTTTATGGAAATGTCATTAAATCTAAAAAATTCACCAGCAACATCGAGAATATGTTGTGTAGCAGCCTGGCTACTACCAACCTAAATGGTATTATTAACAAAAGCACCCACAGCAAAAAATGATGTTAATCCAGCTTGAGACTCTGCCTGGCTATTTTTGGAAACAAAATAAGAATTCAACCTGTATCCACACATACTTTCTTGTTTTTTGACTTCACACAAAAGCAAATCATAGAAAATGCGCTAAAAAAGAGATGAGAAAACCTCTCCCTGATCTAAACTATCATAAACATGATACCCATCAGTTAAACCAAAGTCTGTCATTACTCTATTAACACAACTATTGTGAATTCCACCAAAAAATTTAATGAACCTGTTATATTTTGATTCTAACTAAGCTTTTCTTGAGATAAATTCACCCAACAGAATCATAGACCTTATGTATGTCTTGTAACACCAGTCACAGCTCCTGGTTCTTTTCTAAAGCATCTTCAATCACAGAATCAACAGCAAAAATGAGAGATTGTATCGATGTACCTTTTAAGACAGAGAAGTTATCTCTACAAAGAATATCAAAAGTGCTGCAAGCTAAAAAAATTCTGTCTAAGAGAATCTTAGAAAAAATTTTGTGGGCCGTTTCTATCAACGCTATGAGATAGGTGTTTATAAGAACACCTTTTTATTCATATGGTTTAGGAATCATCAAGACCCAGGCTTTTCTTCAAGGACCAAGAACAGACTCACGAACCAAATACCAAAAGCATATCTAAAACTGACTTGTTACAGCACTTTCATAATTCATTCAAGATGCCAGAAAGACCAGCCGCTTTCCTATCAGACAGATTTGATACTACAGTAAACATTTTATCAAAACCAATTGAGCTCATTATGTTAGAAAAAGCACCATCAAAGATGTAATCCAAGGGCTAATATTGACAAGTCCAATTATTTAAGATATCAGTTACCACTCCATGCTTCTTAGTCCATCTCTCTATTATTACATCTACCTTAGACTTGACCAACTTAGGCTCCAAGACCAGTTCATCATCCACAACCAAATAGTCTAATACCACTTTGCAAAAAAAATGCTCCAACACACTCCTAATGGTGTGGTCTTTGTCCAACTTGAAATTCTCCATTTTTTTATTAATAGCCTGCTTAATAGAGGACTTCTCAGTGCACCTGGATTCCAGCAATTTGGAAAAGCAGTATAACTTTCTTGTCTTGGCCAGTGCAGAACAAATAAAACCAAAATTAGAACCTGAAAGAAAAAGAGACCTTACTGCTGATGTACCAGCAGAATCAAGCCTGTTCTACACCTCCAGCAAAGAAGCAAAATCATCACTAGAGACCGAACACAAAGCCTTAACCAATTTAGAAACTAGCAATTTCAGCTTATGAAACCTGAAAGACACCTTAGTAAAAACATCTTCAAAATCCTTGAACCACTTTTTTTTGAATGTTATATTTGCTAAAAGAATCATAATCTTGCAAATAATGTCTTACATAGCATCCAGATCTGAAAACTGACTGGCCAAAGAGAAATCATCCAAAAACATGGCAGCATTGGCTGCCATAGATGCAATAAACTCACACCTTTTAGCATCATTTGTATTTTTGACATCAAATTTCCAATGGTTCTTATTCACTTGTTTGCACAGCAAATTCAGTCGAACATTAAGCAAACCATCTAAACCCACAAAGACAGAAACAGCTATGTGATCAGTATCAAAATGGTTCATAATATCAGCTACACTACAATCCACAATAGCATTAACCAGATTTGAGGAGACAAACACATAATTAATCATTTTTGAAACACCATGAGAATTGCATCAAGTGGGTGTTTTTGCAGCAGGACTCCCATTTAGAGAATTTATCAAGCCCAAATTAAAGCATTTTTTAAAACTAGCACACTTTTGAGACCCATCCTCATTAAAGTCACTGCCAAGAACAATAAAAAAAGACTCATTAACAGTCTTCACAATAAGAAAGTTGATTTCACCAGCTTAAGAAAACCAAACTGACGCAGAGACACCAGCATAAAGACCCAAAATTAACACAAAAAGTTTATTCTTAAACAACAGCTTAATAGACAGGAGCCAACCAGACACCTCAGAAACTTTGTAAACATGCTTTGCTAAAAAATTGTTCATAACAATAGCAATTCCAGAACTCATGTAACCAGAATTCAGACCAGACATAAACACCTGAACCCCATCAAATTTGTTGACTAACCATGGGCGAATCTTACTCTTGAGTTTTATTTTAGTGAAAATTGAAACCAGATTGTTTATATCTTTGTGCCATCAAATAACATCAGTCTGTTTGGCTGAGTTATTTAAGCCCCTTATATTACATATTGCAATTTTTCAGACAAAATCATTTATTGAGAAGAAGACAAAGTTATAAATGGTTCAACTTCTCCAAAACAGATTTAACTGACACTTCCAAGGCCAACATCTTGGATTCTAAACCACCAACTTTGGTGGTCAGAACCTTAGAACTACTTGAACTTAAGTTAATGACTGTATTATTGACAGCTGAAGAAAGAGGAATGGAAGACACCAATGCACCATTCAAAGCCAAATCTGAATCCAAGCCAAAGGCCATATACACAGAAACAACTAGAGGAGAGACTTCAGAAGTGACTACTGGGGGTGCCAAATCTATGAAACTCAATTTTTTCAAAATGCCAGAAGCCCCAAAGAGCATTCCAAAGAAGCCATATAATTATACAAGTCTGAATTATCAGAGGAAACAGAAGTGAATAAAAACATTTTGGCACCAGGAAACTGACTAGCACCAAAAAGAATTGAGAAAATTGCATGAGGTGAAATATTACCAGCAACTTGAGTCTAAGTTTTACCACCAAAAGAAACCGGATGTACAACAAGAGCCTTTTTTTTCTTATAAATATATGCCAAATAAACTTAATCCTGATCAGTCATCACCTGTTTCTCATGAACTCCAGAATTCTCACCAACCAAACACACTTCAGAAGTATGACCAAATTGTTCGCACTTGGCACAACATGCCAAAAAAAGATTAGTCCAGCATAGATTCACATCTTTAAAAACAAGAACAAAATCAATAGCAGCCAATTTGGATGTTTCATTCTCGAAACAAATCACAGCACATCTGTCATGAACATACAAACTAGGATTACAGCCAATGAAACAAGTTCTTCCATCATATGATTCCAGCAGACCAAACAAATTATGAGCAGTTGTGCTAACTAGTAATGTGTACAACAAAGCCTGATGTTGATCCCTCAAAATTCATAATTGTTTGTCATTAATTGCCAAAGCCACCTGCACAGAGTCCTTACCCATGAGAACTGACCATTTGGAAGCAACAAAGTTAACAATCTCAGGAGATTCAAACTCCACCAAAGCTTTCTGTCATAAACCAATCAACTGTATTTTAATTAATACAATCTTACCAAATTTAGAAAAAACTGATTCAACTGCTAATTTGAAAAGATCTACTGGAATCTCTTTGATTATTACTTTCTAATTCGAATGGCTGTTTGGTTTCCTAATCATATTATTGACTAAAATTTTTTCCCTAACTGCCAATTCTTTAGCCATATTTAGACTCAGCTCAGAAGTAAAGGAGGATCTGATGATCTTTGGAAATTTTAAGGAAGTAGAAGCTCTCCCAAAACCATTCACATGATAAAAAATTCTCTTGATAGAAATTAATTTATCACTACTAGTTTTTTCAGGTACAGCAGGCAATTCCACATCCAAAGCAAATGATTTTACTGGCTCGAAGCTCCATTTTTCCAGGACACGTGACCTAACAGACGGCAGCTGATTGGAATTAATAAACTTTGGCAATGGAAAACTCAACGCATTTTCATCATCACTTATAATGTCAAACATTGGAGCTTTTAAAGGATTGCTCAGCATGTAAGTTCGGGTTTGGGTTTTTCTTGGCGTAGTTATGTTCATATCGTCATTTTCTCTTAATTCCGCATAGCTCATTTCCTTGGCAACTGTGTTTGCCATATTCTTTATATCTAACATACCACTTATGCTGAATTTGTCATTCTCAACTTCACTTTTCCATGATACCTTACATTCTTCATTGCCCAAATATAACAGAGCAGTAGATAGAGGGCCAGCAGATAAGTCCACAATTCTACCAGCAATGTCAGGTTTTCTAAGTTTCTTATATAATGGACCACAAGAGTAGACACTTTCAACTCACACTTTTTTCTTGACCCCAGACTGGGTCCCCAACCCAGTCAATCCAGAACCAGAACCACCAGCAGATGAGCTTGCCAGTTTTATTGCAACAAAGAGTAGCATATTGTGAAAAATAACTGCAAGCTAAAGAGGAGAAAGAGAAAAAAAAAAGCTATTCTATTAACAAAATATATGTTCTCGTCATAGCCAGGGGATCAACGAGAGAAAGATTTTTTTACTATCTTTTTTTTTTTTTTTTTAAAATATTATTAATTATAAAAAATTTAATTATAATATTCAAAATATATTTAAATAATAATTTAACTATTATTAACTCAACTAGTATTATTAATAAAAATATTAACAGCTAAATAAAATACTGATTTTTAATCTTATTTGTCTTAATTACAAACTTAAAACTAATTTAATAATTACATAAATATTTATATCTCTTAATTTTATACAAAAAAAAAGTATAAAAAATTTTTCAAAATAAAAATAAGAAAATTTTATTATAATTTAAATTATTATGTATTTTTTAATTTTTAATAAGACCAAAATTTGTTATAATTTAATTAATCTTATTTTTATAAATATTTATTAAAAAACTTAATAAATTTTTTACATATTTTGATTATTAATAAATTGTTTTTTAAATAATATTAGTCTACTAAATTATAAATTTATATATGTTTTACAAAACTAATTACAATTTTTATAATTAAATTTATTATAAAAACAAAAAATTAAGTAAAAATGCTTTTTAAACCAAAAAATTGTTTTTATAAAAAATATTAAATTTGTTACAAGCTGTTAAAATACAATTTAAAAAATTTTTTAACAAAATTTTTCTTTTAGTTTCAATAAAAAAATTAAAAAAAGTATTAATTAAAATACTTTTTCATTATTATTAGTAAATTTTTATGTTTTTTAATATAAAAATTATAATATATATTTAATAAAACTTTATTGAATTTAAATTAAATAATTATGCTGGCTATTTAAAAAATAAATTAATTAGAAATTAAACTCTTTGTCTTATTAATTTTATGACCACGACCAGAGCAAAAAATAAAAAAGCTGCACCTAATATCTGTCCTAAGATATCTAATAAAATTTCAATCAGAGGAGCTCTCTCTGTTGTAGAAGCAACTAGGCAAAACGTTTTAGAAGTCTTTCCTTTACTCAGTAATTGTGATAAGCTGCCTTTGATAGCCACTAAAACAACTTTTTTATCTTTGGCTGGTTTTTCACCAGTCAAAGTCCCCTCAAAAAGACACATCTGGATTAGTCCCAGTGTTGCCTCCACCCCAACCAAGAGCCCAAAAGTTTTTAATAATAGACTGGTAAATAAGCTGGTCTTCCCCTCTATAGATTTGACACCTAGTGCTTCTAGCACCACCTTTTCAAAAAAAATGGTCAAAAAGACCAGAAGTTCAGAAAAGTGGAGGCAGTCGCTTGCCTCTGCTATTGTTATACCGAACCCCTTTTGGTTTCCAATGAGATCTTAGATGAGATCTCCATAGCATCATCCAACACATCATCCAAGATAGGCCAAGATCAACCACTGGCTGTGTTGCCAAATGTAGTATCTTTCAGCAGATCATTACCAGTAGTGGAAGCAAAACAATCTCTTTTTGTTGGGTCACCTGTTCTTGGGAACTGGGCTGATCAAATGGAAACTGATTTATCTCCTCCTCTAGTTTCTGGTGTTACTTCTGGTAGTGCTTGGGAAACTATTATTAGTCGTCAAAGGTTTGCTGGGTGGGTGGCCTCCACTCTGGTGCCTGGTGCTACTTTTAAGATCAAATTGACTCATGTTAAGACTGTTTTTCAGTCTGTACATGGTTTCTTGGGTGCTAAATCTGTTTCAAAAGACAATGTGAAACTTTTCTGTGTAAAGTTTGCTTTTCAACAGTCTTTAAAAGCTGCATTTCTGGTTGAGCTTACAAGTTCTGTTCATTTGGCCACTCTCAAAATTGCCAAGTCTTTGGTGGTTTCTGAATCTGGTTCTCCTCTTGCTGCTGTTGTGCTGCGTGATATATCTTTGGGTGTGTCTGCTGCTGACGTTAAGTTGGCTCTCAATGTATTTGGTAGTGTTACTCGTGTTGTGCTGAAGCCTGCTGGTATTTGGCAGTATGTGGTGGTTTATTTTGAAAAGTTAGACTCTGCTGTGTCTGTCTTGAAGCATTGGTTAGTCTTGATGGGCAAGAATAGTGTTAGAATCCTCCCTTTGGTGAATCAAAATAAGACTATTTTGTCTCGTGATAAGTTTAAGGCCAAATTGGTCAATCTTTCCCCTGGCTGTACTGCTTTTGAAATCAGTAATATGATTTCTTAGATTGGTGGTCAAACATGTTTTATCTCTCATTCTCCTGATTCTGGTTATTGTTTCCAGTTTGCTTTGGTTACATTTGACTTTCAAGGTAATTTGGATTCTACTGTAGTCAAGACTGGTACTCTAATGAAATGCCATATCTGGTGGGAAACTCCTGGCTGCTGGCACTACTTTAAGTGTCAAGAAATAGGCCATCTGGCTGTAGATTGCAAGATTTCCCCACCTCCTACTCCCAAGGTTCTCAAGGTTTTTAAGTCTCATTTTGTGAGTGGTGTTTCTTATGTGAAAGCTTCTACTTCCCTGGATTCTTCTGAGTTTCCTTTCTTGGCAGCTTCTATTTCCTTTTTTATGGTTGTTGGTGATTCCTTAGTGTCTTCCTGGTTGGCTTCTTTGGAATCTGATTTGGTCAAGCTTTCTACTTTGGTTGAGTCTATTGTTAAACCAGTTGGTTCCTTGGTCAAATTGTTTGAGCAATTTATTAATGAGGATTTGGTCTCAAGCAGTAAACTTGGCCTTAAGGTCAATGAGATTATGGTACACATGAGTTCTTTTAGTAAGATTATTGGTAAGTTGGAAAGGGAAGTGGTTTCTTTAAAAAAAGAATGCTGCATGGAGGATATTGATATGTCTGGTAATTCAGAGCATCCAGTTGGTTTGGATAATAAGGTGTTTTCTAACTTGTTGTTCCTTTGGGAACATGAGCCTATTGATGTTAAAGCTGATGCCTTAAAAACAGCTGAATGACTGGTTGGATTGGTTTCTTGTAGTGCAACTCTGTTTTTGATTATTCAAAGATGTTATTTTTGGGTAAGTTTTCTTCTGGTGCATCAATGTAGTATAGCCTGAACTGGTTTGAATAGCTGGTTACATGTAAAAAATGCATGAACTACATCTAATTTAAGATCCTACATAGTCATATTGTATTAGATAGTGGTTGGGCCTTGCTTGTTAAACTCAAATAAAAAAAATAAATAAATAAATAAATTGAACTATTCAAGTCTTAATATTTCTAACTGTATAAATTAGATCATTATTTTATTGAAATAAATAATATTTATAATTAATTTATAATAATAAATATTTTTATAAAAGATTAATATATTTAAACCAATTTAATATATTTTTTATTAAAATTAAAAAATCTAATCCAGTTTTTTAAATTATAATTCTTTTTTCAATATGTTTTATAATTAATAATATATTTTTTTTGTTAAATCTTATTCTTTTTTTTCTTTATATTTTTTGAAATTTATTAAAAAAAAGACAAAATCTTAATTTATTACTTTAAATAACTTTATTTTATTTTTTAATTATCCAAAAAAAATGTTTAATACACTAATTAAATCGATTTTTTTGTTGAATTTGAGTTAATAATAATTTTTTTAAAGCAATTTTTAAGTAAAAACCAATTTTGTATAAAAAAACACTGATAGTTTTTATTGAAATTTTAAGATTTTTTTTATTAAAATCTTCTTAAATTTCTTTAAAAATACTTTTTTAATTTTTTTAATTGTTTATTGTAATATTTTGATAGTTTTTTATTAAAAAAAGAAAGTTTACTATTTTTGAATATGAATTTAATAGTATTAATTTATTTATAATAAAATATATTTTAAATAATTAATTTAAAACAATTAAATTGGTTTAATATTTTATATACAGATTTTTTTTCTTCTAAAAAAATAATAATTTAATACACTCAAAATTATTTTGATTTTTTTTTGGAATTTTGGATTTTTAAATATTTATATTTATTAAAAAAAGATTCGAAAAATCTTATGTTGATAAAAAAATACGAATTAAATATTATTAATTATATTTTTATTATTTATAAAACACAAAATAATAAAAATATAAAATATTCTATAACTTTTTCTTGTTAAGTATATATTATAAAAATTATTATTAAAATTAAATAAAAAAACTTATATTATTAAATTTAACAAAATTTGCTAATAAATAAAAAATAAAAGATTAGCAATTAGTTTAATTACAACAAAAAAATATAGTATAATTTAATTATTAACTAAATTAGATACCAAAAAATTTTAATAAACCAAAAAACACTAATAAAAATTAAAAATTAGTATATATAATTTAATAATAACAGATTTTATTATACTTTAAAATTCTTATACATCTTTATTTATATAATTTAATATTTTAACAATTCAAAAACAACTATTAAAAAATGTAATTAATTGATTTACTTTTAATTATATTAATTATAATTATAAATAATATTATTAATATACAATTAAGTTTTAAATTTAGTTATTTAAATTTGAATATCTAAATTAATAATTTATAAAAAATAATATGTTGAATAAATTTACAATTAAATTAATTAATTTAATATATATAAGTAGTTAATATACTTAAATAGTTTTAATATAATATATAGATCTAAAGTAATTTAATTATATATATAAATTTTTTGTTAATTTAAAAAAATATTAGTTTTATATTAAGCCAATTTTTTTTTTAAGTTTTAAATATTTGTTATCAATATTTTAAATATATTTTTATACTTATATTTTCTTATTATTTTATATTTTTTAAATATATATATTCATATTTTATATTTTATTTTATTTTACTAAATAAGTTATCAATTTTATTATTTAACTTTGTTTTTATTATAATATTATTCAAATAATAAAATAATTATATTATTAAAAATATAATCTTAACAATAGTATTTTAATTAATCAAATATTTTTAATTATATTTTTTTATAAATTTCTTAATAATTTTTTTATTTTTTATTTTTAGCTGATTGTATTTTTTATGTTTTTATTAAATTTTAATAAGTACAGCCCAACTACTACTTAAGTACATATAATTATATAAGATCTTATATTAAGTATAGCTCATGCTCTTTTTATACATGACCAGTTACTTAGACTAATCAAGATAACACTATATATCTAAATTATCTACTACAAAAAAGCTATATAAAAAACCAAACTATATAATAGTTAACCAAAAATATAAACCAAAACAAACATAAATATCCAACTTGATTCCAAAATCATAAATTATTTTACAGAACCACAAAAAAGCTAATCTAATCATAGCAAGAATTATAAATTCATTATGTGATAATAGACTATGTTTTTTATAATGTGCTTTTAATTTGGCTGTTAATAACTATATAGCAGATCTGTAATTCTTAGCAAAATGCTGAACCAAATTAATAATTAATAAACTATTATCTAATTTACCTCTCAACAATTCTACTGTATCAGTTATTCAATCTTTTATTACAAAATCTTTAGCTAATAATATATATAAACAATTAGAAAACCCAGTTTTATGAAAAAATAAATTATTACACAGTTAGCAACATAAATATCCAGCAAACTAGTTTATTTTCTAATAGTATTTAAAATTAAAACTTTTTTGGTATTATTATTGTATATACATAAAAACATATGATTTGAGTCTTTTATTAGTCTACACCAAATACATAACACACTAAGATAATACAGATTGTATAATTTTTTTCTTTTGGTCATAAACAATTAGTGATATAAGACTTTTATAAAATAAAAATACAGTACTACAAAAACAGAGCTTGTAAAGCCAGACTGAATTTGACTATTAAAGTATTATATACTAAAAGTTTAATACACATAAAAAAGATTGCAAAGAAATCTATTTACAATATTATTTGCATACTTAAATTTCCAATCAACAAAACTAATAATCTCAAACAGACTTTTAATAAAGCAACAGGTATTTTTAAAAACAAATTTGCCTTTCACTATAAGAAAGTGGTATAATACTTTAATAAGTAGTGTAAAATTGGACATGATAGTAACATTGACAAAAAAATCTGTATATTTATTGTTAACAACTTCAAAATGATTTTTGATCTTATTTTAATTAATTAACAGATTTTTTGACACAATAATTTGATAAATGTACTTTTTTTTTATCCAATATTTATTATAAAAATCTGGTTTAACATTTTTTGTAATTGAAGCACATATATTCAATAATACTTGACTATTTATAAACAATACCACCAAACTAAATACAAAAATATACTCCAAAACAAAAGTAATAGTCTGCAGTTCTATAAAAGTTGAAGAGAATAAACTCTGTACTCTAACTTTCAAACTTACATTAGTGTTTGAAAAATAAGTAGTAGTATTACTGTAAGCCTAAATTTTTGATTAATTTATTTGTATAAACTACTATTTTATTAGCCTTTTTTTTTAAAAGACATTTCTTAACAAAGTTAATATTATATAAACAGCTATTGAAAGTAAAACAATATATTAAAGTACAACTGCTATATAAATTATTATTCTCAATAAATTCAGCCAGCAAACCAAACTATTCAAAAATTAGATCCCTAAAATCCAGTTTTTTCTATTTACAAAATGTATTTTATGTGAAACATATATTATAATAGTCCAAAAGCTAATTTACAAAAACAATATCAAACTTCTTAAACAAGCTTACTATCCTTATATATTATTTCAACTCTAAAATATCTGCAATAGCAACACTATTACCAGTCTAAAAGACATTAAATAAGTTATTATTCAATAATAAACTATTTGATGCCAGAATAGTCATTATATCTGCCAAAAAATAATTTATAGAATTAATTAACAACATAATTAGAAAACTAAAGATTGCTAAGACATTTAACTAATTATTTGTATATTTATAGTTTTGTGTTTGAACAAATTGCCAAGAATGTTTTTTAAATTGGCATAAATAACTGAATTAGCAAGTGAGTTTTTGGCTTGTATCTAATTGAATGTTTTAAGATTATACAATTCAAGATAAAAAATGGCTTTGTTAAAAAAATTCTTAGATAAATTGGTTATAAGTTTTAACTTTTTTTTCAGCATTTTGTTATATTTTTTATATACATTTATTAATATATAATTAAATTATAGTCTATAATTAATTATGGACTAAAAAACAACAAATACTAAATACAAAAATTGTTTATTAAAAACAGTTTTTCTTAGAACCAAATTTGTAAAAAATTTTATGTCCAAGTGTGTTTTAGTAATACTTGATCAAAAAAAATCTTTTGTAAACAAAAAAATGCTCAAATATCTATGAACTTTATTTTTTTTGCTATTAAAATATTTAATTCACTGTTATTCATAAAAGAAAAACAGATATAAAAAATAGTAGACCAATAAGAGAGTAGTAGTTAGCACATAAGCACATTGCTTAGCAATGTAGAGCAATATCAGAAATTACAGCACATTGCTTAGCAATGTGAAGCAATATTAGAAAATTAGGGCATATTGCTCAGCAATATAAACATTATTTAAGAAATTATAACACATTGCTCAGAAATGTGAACAATCTCATAGAACATAAATTTATGTATATATAGCAGTAGTATCAGAAACTAGAAAATTAGTTAATAGGCTTAAAGTTAAGAAGACTGAGAGTTAATAAAACTCTTAGAGTCAATTAGACTCACAGGTCATAATTATTAAATACTTTTCTTTCAAAAGATAGAATATTATAACTTGAAATGAAATCACTTCCATATTAATAAAATTATTTATTATCCCTAAATCTATGTTATTATCCACTACTTAACCTGTTAACACAATAGTTCTTGATTACAGCTATTAATAGGACACATATTTCTTATTTTATTTTATTTTATTTTCTTTATTTTCTTTTATTTTTTTTTGTTATTTACTAAATTGATTAAAAGAATTAAGTGCTGAGTTACTAACATCAGGATATAACACTGGTAAAAAACCTAGTGTTATGGTTTAAGAATTTAGCAAAAAAATCATAAAAATAATACAAACTATTCAATCATAATATAGCACAGTAATAATCTTAAAAAGATAATGATTAACATAGTAGCAAACACCATCTCACAATAGTGGCAAGCACCAGTTCACAATAGCAGCCAATACCAACTGGTGATAGCAGCAAACACCAGATTGAAATATTAAAAAGAAAGTATTACAATGTGTTTTCTCATAGAACTACAAACATATATATATACAGTAGCTTTAATATTGGGAAAAAAAAATCAAGCAATAAAAATCATAACTTATGAAGCAATAGATCCAATTTTATCCAACAAACTCCACTAAATCGTACTTTCAAATTAAATATCCCAAAAAACCTTTAAATCAAAAAGAAATGAAAAAGAATATTTAAAACTGAATTATTACAACCCAAAGTATTAAGAAACTTACTTGTATTATTTATTGAATAAAACTATTATTCATCAGCTGAATCTCTTAGAAGAATAATCCTTGATCAAGATTATTTACATTGTTACTAATTGATAAAAGCTTTATTGTAAAAATTAGGAAAAGTGCTAAAGACCATTAACATTCTGTATTTTTAGATTAGAGAAACACATTAGACAATTGCAAGGATAGCCTCAGAAAAGACCCCAGACAGTGGGTAGATTTCAGTTCAGCCTCTGAAAAGGAGTACATAAACACACACAACAATCAGGAATTGAGGAATAACTTATATTGCAACATTAAAAAGAAAGCCTTCAGTATAACAGTGACATTATCACACAAATAGAATTGAAGAATTCATGAAAGACTGATTGCAATTAAAATGGGATATTGGCAATTAAATATAACAAGAAGACTATCCCGTAACACCAGGAATAAGGATAGACACTCAGATTTGAGAATAGCTTACCAGGAGATTGTTGGCCACCATGCCGAGAAAAAAATTGACAAAATTATGATTCTAGGAAGTGACAGACAACAACTATTTTAACTTGCAAGTTGACACTTGAAACTCCATTAAAAGAAAACCACATTAAAATCTCTGTCTATTATACAAAAGATTTCATCAAAACCTTCAGATAACCAAAACCTTTAGAAACTATTATCAACCATCAATTGAATACCAAGTTATGAGTTTGTTATTTGTTTTGAGACTCCAAATAATTATCTGTAACATTTGGTGCTCTCTGTGAGGTATAATCTAACAGAGAACCAGTACCAACAACAACCATATAAGAAAGTGGCAGACCAAGAAAAACCAAGAAAAAATCACTTAGAATTTGCAAAATCTTTATTTTACTATTACCATTAATAAATTCATTAAAATTAAAACTCCAATTATTCAAGACCTGATCATTAAAAACTCCAAACATTCAAAAATTATCATTGATAAATTCATTAAAACTCATTAAATTAAAATTCCATTTATTTAAAACCTGATCATTAAAACTCTGAACATTCGAAACTTACTCTTGATAAATTCTTTAAAAACTTGTTAAATTAAAATTTCAATTATTCAAGACCCAATTGTTAAAAACCCTGAACATTTGAAAATTACTGTTAATAAATTTGTTAAAACTCATTAAATTAAAACTCCATTTATTTAAAACCCAATTATTAAAACTCCAAATATTCGAAACTTATTCTTGATAAATTTCTTAAAAATTCGTTAAATTAAAACTCCAATTATTCAAGACCTGATTATTAAAAACCCCAAACATTCAAAAATTACCATTGATAAATTCATTAAAACTCATTAAATTAAAACTCTATTTATTCAAAACTCAATCATTAAAACCCTGAACATTTGAAACTTACCTTTGATAAACTTATTAAAACTCTAATTATTCAAGAACCAATCATTCAAAAAAAAAACCCCAAACATTTGAAACTCAATAAATTCTAACTCTACTATCATACAAAGAAACTTATCATTGATAAAACTCGTTAAATCTCTAGCAATTCAAACTCTGGGAATTATTTAAAAACCCAAACATTCAAAGTCTGATAAATTCCAAATACCACTATCATACAAAGAAACTTACCTCCAATAGTCCAATAAAACTTAATTTTCAAAATACCAATAAATTAGCAAAACTCACTTGACAATCCTGAGTCAAAATATTGAGACATAGTTACAATCCACTCTTATGTGTTATATATTCAAAGAAGAGCCAATTAGCAAGAACAAATGGAAATCAGAATTAAAACTTAATCCCAATTCAAACTCTGCTAATAACAGCAACAATTCAAACTCCACTAATAACAGCAATGATTCAAACTCCACTGATGACAACAACAATTCAAACTCTACTGATAACAATAATTCAAACTCCACTGATAACAACAATGATTCAAACTCTGCTAATGACAACAACAATTCAAACTCTGCTAATGACAACAACAATTCAAACTTTGCTTTAAATACCAAACAATATATCACACTTTTAAATCTTACAATAAAGCAAGAATTAACTAAATTCAGTAATAATAATGAGGGCATTATGTTTGAACATGCACATAATACAGATGCAAGATTTGAATATGGATATTCTGGATAGACCACTATAGTTAAAAATCCCAGTTACATATAAAATTAGATTTACAAATAGCAATAGAAATTACAACAACAACATTGATACAAAAAAAAGATTTAGAAGATTTTGACAGAGCTCAATATTAAAAGGAGGAGATAATGTTACTCATAAAAAAAAAACAGATATAGAAAATAGTAGATCAATAAGAAAGTAGTAGTTAGCACATGAACACATTGCTTAGCAATGTGGAGCAATATTAGAAAATTAGGGCACATTGCTCAAGAAATCATAGCACATTACTTGAAAATGTAAACAATCTTATAGAACATAAATTTATGTATATATAGCAGTAGTATCAAAAGCTAGAAAATTAGTCAATTAGGCTTAAAGTCAAGAAGACTAAGAGTCAGTAGGACTCTTAAAGTCAATTAAACTTGCAGGTCATAATTATTAAATACTTTTTCTTCAAAAGATAAAATACTATAACTTGAAGTGAAATCACTTTCATATTAATGAAATAATCTATTATCCTTAAATCTATGTTATTATTCACTATTTAACTTGCTGGTACAATAGCTCTTGATTATGGCTATTGACAGAACACATATTTCTTATTTTATTTTATTTTATTTTCTTTATTTTCTTTTATTTTCTTTTGTTATTTACTAAATTGATTAAAAAAATTAAGCATTGTTACCAGTAGAATTTTAGCTATTAATTAGCATGAAATTACTTTTATAATTCCTATAATTCATTAGTATATTAATATCATTTCAAATTATCATTTATTATTTAATCAATTATCACATATCATGATTCAAGTAAAATAATCTAATTAGTATAACAAAAAGTAAGATGATCAAATTACACAATACCCTGAACTTTGTAACATTCAAAAATTCACCGAAATTTACAGAAATTCGTCGAAATTATGAATAGTTCACCCAAATTAATCAATAGTTTAGCGAAATAACTTGTAGTTCATCAAAATGTATCTTTAGTTTGCCGGAATTTGGGCAAAGAGAAAAAAGTGCAAGTTCATAAACTAGTACTACAACAAGTTGTATAAAAGAAGAGCTTTTCTCTTCTGGAAAATATATCTTACTTTAGATTTACCACTTAGAACCATTCCTATACACACAAAAAGAAATAAATATCAAATAATTCGAAAAACCAAATTCTTTAATTATTGCACTTGGAAAATCCCCAAAACCCAACTAACGTTTTGAAATTGATTAGCTACCAATTTCAGTAAACTGTTAGTAACTCCAGGCCTGGATAGAAAATGTTTCTCTTGACAAAATTCTATTTTTTTTACTTTTTTTTTATTTTTTTTTTATTTTCTTATTACAATCATTAGGGTAGTCTACAGATGAGATTTCTGTAGAAGAGTTGACTTTCACAGCAAAGTAACTACACATTTTTAGTGAGCTTCCAGACGAGCAATTCCTGGGAAAGAGTTGACATTTACTACAATGTAACTACATAAGTAACTGGCAAGAAATTGGCCATTCCACTTATAAGCCCAGCAGTTTAAATTATAGGAGATAATTTAAAGATAAATTCAGTTATTGGAGGTTCAACTACTTCCTGAAAACGTGAATTCACAACAAATCAATATTACTAACATTTAAGAAAAGAGACTCAAAACCTCCGGTAACATTTGGTGCTCTCCCACGGAAATAACACAGCAACAACAAATTCAAAGTGGCGACCACACCAGACACAGCAACTCTAGAGTATTACCAGTCAATTTACACCCACTGCAAGCAAAGATTCAACATTCCAGACGGAATTGAAATTGTAAAGAAATCAGTATACCAATACATTGAAAACTGCATCAACAATTATCTTTTTGGAAACTACAACATTTCAGAAGTTAGAAGCAACCTCTACAATAATTTAGTGCATTATTCACATTAGGGAACAGAAGACCTGAACAGTGAAACACTTGCTACCTACTTTCAAGAACTTAATTTTAATATTATTAAGTATTGTGAAGAAAAATACCCAGTACAGTCTAAATACTCTTTTGACTTTGAATCAGAAACAGAAACAAGCAATAAAGGCAAACAAAGATTGAAGCAATACTCAAGAACCACTTCAAACACTCCAACACTACAAAAGACAACTGCCAAACACTTGCAAACACCTGAACAAGGAACCAATATCAAATTACCACTTTCTATTACACCATTTCCAATTTCACTTGTTCAACCACAAACACTAAGTTCACCACTTAGCCGTTTCTCTAGACCAGAAGATTTTCAGTCACATAGAAATCCTATTCAACAGCAGGAACCAATATTAACAAGTGCCAATATCATTGATTACTTACAAAAAAACGAAAGTAATCACTCAGAAAGCTTGGAAAGTAAAGAAACTAAATCAGAACCAGAAGAAATTCCAGAAAACAAAGAAGAAATGGCAACTGCTTACATTGCAAAAATCCCAGAATTTACTGGTGAAGACAATAATACCAGTTCCCAAAAATGGCTTGACAAAGTTCAAAAAGCAAGAGATGCAAATGGTTGGATTGCAGCAAGAATGCTCAAAGCAATTCCCTACTTTTTCTAAGGAACAGCAGGAGAATGGTTTGAAAATTTAGAAGAACCATTTGAAAACTGGCAAGCATTTAAAGATGCTTTTCTACAACAATTCACCAACAACAATACCTTTATTACTCTCAGAAACCGCTTTCACAATATCAAATAAGAAACATCTGAATCTGTTATGACCTATCTTGGAAGATTTAACAAACTTCTGAGATGAATCTGACAATTGGAAACCAATGACTACTATTCTGATGCTCAAATTCTGGATCAGTTTATAGCAGGATTAAAAGACAAACTGATTAAGAAAGTCCGTTCACATGCTCCAGCAGACTTAGCAACTGCTATTAAACATGCAAAGAGCTATGAAATGGCAATAGAAGAAGCAAATCACACCAAGCTTGTAAATCTTGCAATTGGAGAAACCAGCTTAGCAGCTGAAAAAAAGATAGACCAACTCACAAAAAAAGTTGAAAGCTACTTCACAAACCAACAACAACAGCAACAACAACCACAAAGATATCAACCCCCACAATGACGCAACCAAAACAATTTTGGATCATCATCTAACAACCAATCTCAAAATTGTCATTATTGTGGAATTCCAGAACACTGGAAACGAGATTGTAGAAAATTACAAAAAGACCAACAAAACAGGAATAATCAACGTTACTCTTTACTACAACAATCCTATTACCAATCTCCACCACCAACTTATTATTCACTAAGACCACAAAATCAAAACAGTTACTATCCACCAGCTCCACAATCAATGCAGCAACAATATCAGCAATCTTTACCAATTCAGCCATATCAGACACCATCCACTCAACAATATCAAGTACCAGCAAGAAGATTGGTTCAATATAACCAATTCACACCCCAAAATCAATTGCAGAATAACCACAACAGAATCAATCCAAATAACCAGTTGGTTCCCCAAAATTCAGGCCAGCAAAGACCCAATCACTATCACACTCAACCCAGTTATCTTACAATACCAGAGGAATCGGATTTTCAACAAACTGCACTTTTTGAAGGTGAAATTGCAGCACCAAGATCAAACTCTTCCAACCACACCATTCCCCCAGCTCAAATTGCCCAAAATGCTAATCTGTCCGATATATTTTCATTTGAATTTGAGGCAAATAAATCACCATTTCTGCTTAGTAATGCAGCAGTCAATGAACAGAAAGCAATTACTGCCATGTACACAAAAGCTACAGTGGAAGGAAAACCCATTTACTTAATCTTAGATAGTAGATCAGCTGAAAGTATCATTACTTACCAGTTGATGCAACAATTCAAACAAAACGTAGACAGACCAGCTCAAACAGTTATTGTCACAGCTGATGGTATGAAGAAGACTCCAGTAGGAGAAATTGATGATTTTTTTTTTCAATTGATGAAATTACCATTCCAGTTAAAGTTCTTATTATAGATGCACCCCAATACTAAGCTCTAGTCGGAAATGATTGGCTTCTCAAGACCAATGCAAACCTGAACTGGGAAACTCAAGAACTTAAAATCTCATACCAAGGACAATATACCATAGTACCTGCAACCTGTGGTATCTTTAACAAATGATCAGAAAAAGCTCCAGTATTTGAATTTGAAGAGAAAAAAGAAATGCCACTTACTGAAACCTACATGGCTCTTGGATCAACATCCAATTGGGCTAAAGAAACTGAACAAGAGATTTTCGAAGAATCAAGGAGATGGAAGAAAGTTAGATATTTTATACCAGAACTACAGAAACAACCACTCTATATTCCACTTAAATGCAAAGATTGCAACAAAAAACTTTTATCAATGGGAGCATGTATTTCTCCAGAAGAGGAATATGAAACTCGTATCTGTTACTTTTGCAAAGCATGTCATAGAGAACGATTTGGATCTCCAAAAAGAAGTGGAAAATGGAACAACACACCTTGTCTTATATGTGGAGAAATACTACCAGAAGAATGCAATTGGATTGATGTAGCAATGAGAGAAGGAGTATGTGATCAAACCTGTCAATATGCTCTATCAATTTTGGAAAAAGTCAGAAGAGGAACACCATTTGATGCAGCATACAACAGTGTTCTCAATAAACTTTACTACTACCCTCTTGATGCTGAAATGATTTTTGACCTAGCAATGGCATTAATCAATGAAGCCACTCAAGAAGATGTCTGCCAAATGAAAAAAGCTGAATATATTGAGTACACCATGGAATTAGCTGAATTTGATTATGAAGATGAAGTAGAAACCTACCACCAAATTGCAAGCCACACATATCTGACCAAAGAAGCTCAAATTCAATAATTAGAGCAAATGAACATTCAATTGTGTGAAGATTGTGTTATGCCTTGTGATAACCAATGGTGTTTAGAATGTTATGCTCTTAGCATTCCTCTGCCAGATGAGAATAATGAAAATGAAATCGAATTTGGAGTATCTGAACAAGTAGAAGAACTACCAATCACTCCCATCTATCTTCTTAAAAAGCAACTATCTCTACAACTTAAATATTTTAACAACCATGGCCAAGGAATCAGACCAGAAAAAACACACGAAATTGATGCTGGATATGACTTGAGATACCCAGAAAAAGATACTTTGATTCTCCAACCAAAGTCTTTGACAAAAATCAATCTAAAAATTGCTCTTGAAATTCCACCAGAAGCAATGATTCAAATTGCCTCCAAATCATCATTGGCAAGCAAAGGAATCAATATTAGAGGAGAAGTTATAGATGCAGGATACACTGGAGACATTACCATTATGTTACAGAATGAGACAGACAAACCATTCAAAATTGAACATGCTGAAAAAATTGCTTAAGCAATTTACTTACCTTTAATCAACATTTCGGATTTACAATCAGTAAACAACAGAAAACAATTGGGAAAAAGTGAAAGTGGAACTCAAGGTTTTGGTTCAACTGGACGATTTACAGTTCCAGTAAACATAGTTCTTAATACACAAAATAAATCTCACCAGATTCTTCAACTTCTTCAGCCAATTACTATTTTACCTTTTGAAGAACATCACGAAATTTACACTTGCTTAAAACCCACCACTACACAACAAATCTTTGAATCCAATAAACAAATCTGTTTGAAGCATGAAATATCAATTCCAAACGTTTATATTTCCAAAAGAATGAAAAAATTTTGAGTTACATTCTACAACCCCAATAATTACTCTATTGTTTTATTAAACAAATTAGAAATTGAAATCATACACAGCAATATCTTTCAAGATGAAAACCCTCAAATTGTCTCTAATTTCATCGAAATTATAAAGCACACTCTACTCCCAAATCCAAATATTATTCCCACTACTGAAAACTACCACTTGTTGGAAGAAAAACTCTCTCGAATCAATATGGGTCTCTTAGAATCTCAACAACAAAGACAATTGAAACAATTGATAGCTGAATTTGCAGATATATTTGCAAAAGACAACAATAACTTGGGAAAAACAGACATTGTTCAACATCAAATCCATATAGGAGATGCTCTACCAAAATGTCAACAAGCTTATCAAGTGCCACCTACCAGCCACCAATTTATTAGAAAAGAGGTCCAAAGAATGCTCAATAATGGATTGATTCAACCATCAAAAAGTCCTTGGGCCTCATCAGTAGTTTTGGTTAAAAAGAAAAACGGAAAAATTAGATTCTGTGTTAATTATAGACAACTGAATAGTATTACAATTGGAGATGCCTACCCTTTTCCAAGAATTGATGACATGCTAGATGCTCTGGGAAAAGCCAAGTTCTTTTCAACTTTAGACCTAGAAAGTGGATACTGGCAAGTCGAAATGGACCCAAAAGATAGACCCAAAACAGCATTCACCACTCAAGGAGGAAATTATGAGTTTAATGTTATGCCTTTTGGACTCTGCAATGCACCAGCAACATTTTAGCAACTCATGGATGTTGTCTATAAAGGGCTCTTGTGGCAATCAGTAGTTGTTTATCTTGATGATACTGATATATACTCACCAAGCTTTAAAGCCGATCTCATTTACCTGCAAGAAGTTTTTCAATGATTACGGAAAGCAGGATTAAAGTTAAATATTGAGAAATGTCACTTTGGAAAAACAAGTTTGATCTTTCTTGGACACATAGTTAGTAAAGATGGAATCAAACTAAATCCAGGAACAATCAATGCTGTCAAAAACTTTCAAACCCCCAGAAATACTACAGAACTAAGAGGATTTGTGGAATTAGCCTCTTACTATCAAAAATTCATAAAAGAATTCTCAAAAATTGCCAAACCACTCAATTATCTTACCAACAAAAATGTACCATACAAATGGACTGAAGAACAACAAAAAGCTTTTGAAATTCTCAAAACAAAATTAACAACAGCCTTAGTTCTTACTTACCCAGACTTCAACAAACGATTCCAATTAGCCACTGATGCCTCACACATAGCATTTGGTGCCATCTTAACACAATTGGATGAAAATGGCCAAGAACAAGTTATTGCCTATGCCAGCAGAACACTCAAGCCAACAGAACTCAAATATGGCTCAACTGAATTAGAAGCTGCTGTAGTTATTTGGGCTCTTAAACATTTTCAACAATATCTGAAAAATGGAAAAGAATTTAACATAATAATGGACAACATTGGCCTCAAATGGCTCAATAAAAAGAAAACTGAACAAAGTGCCAAACAGTCTCGATGGAATAACTTCCTAGCAAACTACAGATATATTGTACACTACAAACCAGAAAAACTACATACCAATGTTGATAGTTTCTCAAGAATGAGACAAGATTAATACCAACAACAATTTCACCACAACTTACCAACTTACCAACAAAATAACCAAACAAGAATGGATTCCAGAAATTACAGCAATCTTAAAAATTATTTGAAGACCCTTACCATGCCAGAAAACTGGTTTCCAAGTGAAAAACACTGCTTACAACACCAATTAAAACAATATTTCATACACCAGAACAAAATCTATTATAAAAATCACAGAAAACCAAACCAGCCACTCAGATTAGTACAAGAGAATAAAAAAGAAACAATTTTATACAACATGCACACAGATCCGTCTTCAGCACACTTGGGAAAAGAGGGAACAATTCAAAGAACCCTTGAACATTATTTTTGGCCTCACATGCAAAAAGACATTTGACAATATGTAAAATCTTGTGATAACTGCCAAAGAAGAGGAGGAACTCGCTCCACAGAACCTTTAAATCCAATCAAAGTTGGACAACCTTTTGACAGAGTTGGAATTAATTTAGTCGGACCATTACCTATCACAACCCAAGAAAATCGTTATATTGCAGTTGCAGTGGATTATCTTACCAAATGGCCTAAAGCTAGAGCCATCCAAAGAGCAGATGCAAAATCAGTAGCAAAATTCATTTATGAAGACATTATCTGTAGACATGGATGCCCAATTGAACTCTTATCTGATCAAGGAACACATTTTGTGAACAACTTGATACAAGAAATTTGTGAATGGTTCAATGTCAAAAGACTTCTATTATCACCTTATTACCCTCAAACAAATGGACTTGTAGAATGTTTCAACAGAACATTGTGTAAATCTTTAGCCAAAGTCTCAACAAACTTTGAACAGGAATGAGATATCTTTATTCCATTAGTGTTACTAGCATACAGAACACTAAAACAAGATACTATGAAACACACACCATTTGATCTTACTTATGGAAGGACAGCAACATTACCAATTAATTTCACAGTAGAAACATACCCAGTGCAACCAATCAATAAAGAAAACTTTCAAGAGACACTCCAAAGAAGAGCCTACACTCTTCTTAGTACACTGGAAGGAAAAAGAAGAATAGCAGCAGCTCATATTGAACATT
>JAAOMT010000129.1:635887-787418 GCA_016748015.1 Geosiphon pyriformis | reverse complement strand
CTACAATGCAACAAAAACTACTATTACTTCTTAATGAACAGAACAATGAACACACCCCTATCTATAAATACTTTCAAATTGGAAAAACACTTTATGAACGAAAACTGGAACTTAAAGCAACAAATCTCACTCCTGAAGTTATACAAAAACAAATCTACAATGAATTCAAAACAGCAGCTGGACCAACAAACACTTGCTACAAACTTAGAGCAGCTTTTAGACTCTATGATTTGTTTAATACTTGTGAAAATGTTCTACAAAATCCAATACTGTAATCAATGAAAGTCCAATATATTGGCAAACTCACAGAACTGAAATTTCAACAATTTTCAGACCAGATTACTTCAATCATTTTAGATTACTATCTCAATATTACAGATAGTGCTTGGACTTCGATGGAGCTCAGTCTTGAGGAGGAGATTATGTTACCAGTAGAATTTTAGCTATTAATTAGCATAAAATTACTCTTATAATTCTTATAATTCATTAGTATATTAATATCATTTCAAATTATCATTTATTATTTAATCAATTATCACATATCACGATTCAAGTAAAATAATCTAATTAGTATAACAAAAAGTAAGATGATCAAATTACACAATACCCTGAACTTTGTAACATTCAAAAATTCGCCGAAATTTACAGAAATTCGCTGAAATTTACAGAAATTTGCCAAAATTATGAATAGTTCACCCAAATTAATCAATAGTTCAGCGAAATAACTTGTAGTTCATCAAAATGTATCTTTAGTTTGCCGGAATTTGGGCAAAGAGAAAAAAGTGCAAGTTCATAAACTAGTACTACAACAAGTTGTATAAAAGAAGAGCTTTTCTCTTCTGGAAAATGTATCTTACTTTAGATTTATCACTTAGAACCATTCCTATACACACAAAAAGAAATAAATATCAAATAATTCGAAAAACCAAATTTTTTAATTATTGCACTTGGAAAATCCCCAAAACCCAACTAATGTTTTGAAATTGATTAGCTACCAATTTCAGTAAACTGTTGGTGACTCCAGGCCTGAATAGAAAACGTTTCTCTTGACAAAATTCTATTTCTTTTACATTTCTTTTATTTTTTTTTTATTTTCTTATTACAATCATTAGAGCCTACAGATGAGATTTCTGTAGAAGAGTTGACTTTCACAGCAAAGTAACTACACATTTTTAGTGAGCTTCCAGACGAGCAATTCCTGGGAAAGAGTTGACATTTACTACAATGTAACTACATAAGTAACTGGCAAGGAATTGGCCATTCTACTTATAAGCCCAGCAGTTTAAATTATAGAAGATAATTTGAAGATAAATTCAGTTATTGGAGGTTCAACTACTTCCTGAAAACATGAATTCACAGCAAATCAACATTACCAACATTTAAAAAAAGAGACCCAAAATCTCTGGTAACAGCATTAAGTTATTGACATCAGGATATAGCACTGGTAAAAGACCCAGAAATAAGGGTAGACACTCAGATTTAAAGATAGCTTATCAAGAGATTGTTAGCTATTACATCAAAAAAAAATTGACAGAATTGTGATTCTGAGAAGTGACAAACAACAACTACTTTAACCCATAAGTTGACACTTGAAACTTCATTAAAAGAAAACCACATTGGAATCTTTGTCCATTATACAAAGGACTCTATCAAAACCTTTAAATAACCAAAATCTTCAGAAACCATCATCAATCATTAATTGAGCATCAAGTTATGGGTTTGTTATTTGCTTTGAAACCCCAAATAATCACCTGTAATATTACTTATCACCAAATAAGAAATTTTTACCCTTTAATTAATAAAAATAACAACTATTTTTTCTATGTTAATTAAAATGTTATTAATATGAAAAAATTTGCTAGCTATGTCCAAAATATGCTAAGTAGCAAACATGTTATTTTCAATTCAAATTGTATTGTCTATAAAAACCCCAATAGCCATAAAGAATGTCTTATTATTTCTAATGTTTTGTTTGCCAGTTCATGTAAAAAACTTAAAATCTATTCTGTAATCATATATATAGTCATGTTTTTTGATTTCACAAAATAAAAAATTATAGAAAATTTTCTACAATAATAGCAAGAAGACTTTATTTTAATTTAATATATTATGTATTATATATCTTGTTATAATTCCAAAATTTGTTATTACTTAATTAATCCAATTATTGTGTATATGTTTAAAAAACTTGATAAAATAGGGATATATTTTGTTTCTAACCAAACTGTTTTTCAAGTAATATTATCTAACAAAATTATATGCTTTGTGCATATTTTAAAAAACCAAATACAGCTCTCTATTTTTTTCTAATGCATTTTTAATTACATAACTAACAGCAAAAATTGAAATTTAAATAAATATGTCTTTCAAAACTGAGAAATTATTATTATACAGAATGTCAAATTTACTACACACTAAAGAAATTCTATTTAAAAAAAGCTTTGATAATATTTTCCAAGCAGTTTTAATCAAAACTATTGGTCTAATATTAGTAAAAGTCTTTTTTCAGTTGTATAATTTCAGTATTATAAAAATTTAGGCTTTTTTTTATTATGTAAAAACTACAACTAATCTTAAACACATATTGAAAATATCCAATAGACTACCCAAAACTTATATATTATTATGCTTCCAAAACTTATTAAAAATACTAAAGAGGCCAGCAGCTTTTCTATTAAACAGATTCTTAATTATCTGTAGGAATTTATTAAAATTAATGTTGTATATCACTTTTAAGAAAGCATTATTGTTAATATAGTCTAAAAGAACATATTAATTAGACCACTGATCTGATAATGCCTTAAACACTATATGTTTTCTTGTCTATTCTTCCATAATTATGTTAATATTAAATTTAATTATTAAATTTCAGTACTAGATTATTATTTATTGCTAAGTGGTTAAACACTACTTTTTAAATTAGATATTTCAAAACATTTTTGATAATGTGTTTTTAGTAAGACATGGTTTGTTGTTCTACTTTTTTTGTTGTTTTGAATAACCAAAATGTTTTCAGTGGTATACTTTGTAATAGTAACAGATATGTGTTTTATAGTCTTTTTTGGACAAGATTCAAGCTTTCATAAATAAAAGCTTTTTTTTATAATCTTTGTATTTAAATGAAATATAAAGTGGTTGTTTTCTTGGTTTTAGAGTTAAGTAAAGTTAATGCCAACTGTTGGCTGTTTCTTTAATAATAATAGTGTTTTAAAATTTAGCTTTTTTCTTTTTTTTTTTATTATTTTAAAAAAGTATTAATAGCAATTTATTGTGCTTGTTTTTTGTCCATAAAACTTGATAAGCTTTTCAAGTAAATTTGTTTATTTTTTTCTCGAATTCTATTAGTAATTGTGATTAAGTTATTTTAAAGTAACAACAAGTAACTGATACTTAAATATACTGATCATCTTGATTAAACTATAGCTCTTGAGTATTCTAGTTGAACATAGTATTAGTCTTAAACAGCCAGTCATTATTAACAAGAGCTTGATATTGTGTAACTTCTATAATAAAAACTTTGATAAATGCAATGATGCTATTAACTTTAAAAAAAAAGTCATCAATTTTATCAATAAGAGTCTTAATTACTCTATTGGCTGTAATAATTTTGGCATTAATAGTATAATTAACTCAGCAATTTAATTGGTTCATAAATTATTATGTGATAATACTGTCTGCTAACTTATTATTAAGAATTAGTTTGATAGATTGGTTATTGACTTTGATATTAATATATATTGTGGTAATTGGTTTAGCATCAAAAATGACTCTACTAAATAGAGATGTTATTGCTAATTTTTCTAATTTAAAAAAAAAATGGCTACAAGTGATTTATTCTTAATAATAGTTGTTAGTAAAATGTTGTTGATAAGTAATATTGGATTGGTTTTTAGTAATTTAGTTGTTGTAATTTTTGAAGTTACCAGAAAACTTAAATAGTTTTGAAAATTTAGGTTTTGAGTGTACTTACTTCTTGAATTCTGTTGGCATAATCCTGATAGCTGATTTAATAAACTGAAAATTAGTTAGTACATTACTATTATTAATCTTTAAATTTAATAAGTGTAATTAATTCTTAGTTTTTGGTTTTTAATAAGTACTTAAGTTGAAATCTGGAGTGGTCCTTGGATTTATTAAGGTTAATAGATAACTTGTAACTGTAATTTATATATTACTAGTGCTGAAATCTGATAAATTAAAGATAAATATGTGAGTTGTTATATTATTGGTATGTACTAAAACTAATATTGATATTGTTCAGTTGAGTTGTTAATATAACTTAGGATTTAAAATCTGTAATTAGAATTTCTATATTAATTTTTTGATCATAAATTATTGGATCTGAAATGGCAATTTGCTTTTAGATAGTTTTGTTTATTACAATAATAGCAATTACATATTTTTTGTTGTCATAATTAATTTGCCAATAATAAGGATAGATATGATTAATTTTGAAAGTAATTAAAGTTTTTTTAATTATTATAATATTGTGAAAATTGATAAATTATTAGATTGTTAGTTAAGTATCCTTCTAATTTTTGGTTGATTAAATTACTAAATTGTTTTAACTTAGAATTTAGTTTAAATAATCTATTTATTACTAAGTTGATAGTTTAGATGTAATTGGCTTTAAGTTCTGCCAATTCGAAATCTCTGATGTGTATAACTGTATCTTAGAAAGTATTTGGATATATTAGGTATATTTATTGTAGAAAAATACTGAATTTGCAGTACTGTGAAGTAATTGGTGTTAATTGTTTTGATTTAATATAGCTTTTTATGAAAATATCTTAAGTAAGTAATAATTGCTTCAGTATTATCTTGCTTAATAGTAGTAAAACTAATTAACAGACAATTAATACTATTATTATTATTAAAATACTGTAAAAATACAGTTTTAAATATGTTAAAATCTTGGAGTTTGTTTACAAAATTTTGATATCACAAGTTAGTAGTGTTTTGTTAAAAGTAAAAAATTGCTTAAAAAGCTTTAACATTATCTTATCCATTAGCTGTAATGACTTTTATTATATTATTCAACCATATTTGGATATTGTTTTTTTTGTCAGTAAATTTTTCTAATTTGGTAATTGATAGATAAACTATTAATGCAAATATTTATAATTGTGGTTATTGTTAATAAGCAGTAATTGGTGTTATTGGTAGTTGATTAATTAGAATAACTAAAGATAAGTTTTGTGAAAAAATAAGAGCAAGATTTAAATTGTTTAGATTTGGCTGAATTTAAACAATTAAAGTTATGATTTCTGAATTATTTAGAATTGGGTTTTAATTATTATTTTGTTGATTACTGTTTTTTTTTTTCTGAATCAGTGTTTTTTTAATTACTGGTAGATTCAAAATTTGGTTAAAATAGTAATAATTAAAATTATGATAATATTATTAATCATAATTTAAATTCTTTAAAGAAATTGCTATAGGTTCTTAATAATTTAGCTTTTTTTTGATTATTTTAAAATGATACTCTAGATAATAGTATTTTTACTATAGGTGTAGTTGTTAATATTATTTGAATAGTACTTTTAAACATATAATGATATAATAGATTAATATATAAAATAACTTTAGATTTTTTCTAAATAGACAGTTGTATTTTTTTTGGAATTTCTGTTAAAGTTTATAGTTTTTCTTTTTTTTTGTTAGTAAAGATGATGAGAAATTTCTGTTTGGTATAATTTTTAATCTTATGATTTATTTCTGTAATTATTGAGACAAAACTATAATTTTTTTTTTATTCACTTAATAAGTAAGATTCAAACAAACTATAATTTTATATAAAATTGGTGTATTATAATAGTTTATTATATAAATTCTTAATAGTGGTTTCTAGATTTTCTTGGTCTCTTAAATATTATATAATTTTTTTGTTTACATAAAAATTGAAAGCTAATTCTGCTAATCAATGATTATTTATTAGTTTAAAGTAAATTTGATAATATTAAAATAAAAATTTTGCAAATCTTAAATGATTTTTTTTTATGATTTTTTGGTTTGCTATTTTTCTGAATAGTTGATATTGGTGCTGGTTTTCTGTTAGATTATATTTTACAAAGAGCACCAAATATTATAAATGATTATTTAGGAAGTTAAAACAAATAACAAATCTGTAATTTAATGCTTAATAGTTATTGATAATAATAATTTCTAAAAATTTTGGTTGAGTTTTTTGTATAATAAACAGAAATTTAATTAAGAGTTTCTTCTGTAAATTTTTTTTTCAGTATAATGGCCAGTTAATTTTAACAATTATGTTCTTCTGGTAAGTTATTCTTAAGTTTTTTTATTTTTGTTTTATGGATTTTTTACCAGGCTATCCTTGACATCAATTATTCAATACTTAATCTTTTAATTAATTAGTAAACAACAAAAAAAAACAAATAAAATAAAATAAAAAATTAATATTCTGTTAATAATCATAATTAGTTTAGTGTAGTTAAATATTGGATTTTATCAACATAAATTGTTAATAGTGTAAAAATAATTAATATTTTTTAATTAATTAATAATAACATAAATTAGATAATAATAGATAATTTTATTGATATCAGTATAATTTTACTTCAAGTTATAAAAAACTATTTTTTAAAGAAAAGAGTATTGAATACTTACTTATCTTTAACTGTTTTAAACTCTATATTGAATTTTTTTCTGTTTTTAACACTCTTATTATATATATATAATTTGTGTTATACAAGATTTTTTGAAAATTTTCAATTTTTTTAAAAAGAATTCTAGAATTCTGGAATTCTGAAATTTTGTAATTTCTTAAGAAAAATTCTAAAATTTTGAAATCTTGGAATTTTTCTATTTACTATGCTTCTTTTTAATTAGCTATTTTTTTATCTATTATAATTTTTATTTCTTTATATAATAATATTAAAAATTACTGCTAAATATTTAAATAAAAAAACTAGTATTAAACTATTAATTATAAAAAATTGGTTTTTTTAAAAATAAATTAATTGATTAATAATTTAAAATTTTTTTTTTAACTTTTAATAATTTTTTTTTGCTAATATTTTATAAATTTTTTAAGATTTAAATATATATTTTGGTAAATTACATGTTATTTTAATAAACTATTAAATATTTTAATAATTCGTTAAATATTTTAATAAGTTTTTAAATATTATATAATTTAAAGTATTATATAATTTATTTTATTATATTTAATTATATTTATGTATTATATAAATTAATTTAATTATGTATTGTTTTTAAATAATCTGTAATGTAATTTTAATTAAATAGCTGATTATATATAATTAAGACATAAATTATATTTATATTAAAGTATTTTTTGATGTATTATAATAAATAATAATTGTTAAAAATAAAAAATAAAAAAATTTAACATATAATAATTGTGTTATGCAATAATAATTGGTGATTAAATTACAATAAAAGTAATAAATATATATATACTAAAATATTTTATTATTGCAAAATATTTTTTTTATAAAATTCTTAATAAGAATAATAATTTATAATACTCAAATTACAAATTCATCAATTAAATTTTTATTAATTGAAAAAAAAGAAAACAAATATATATTACATTTGTTGGAAATTAAAATATTATGTATTATAAAAATTTAATTAAAGCCATTTATATTTTATTTATATTTAATAATTTATGATTTAAATAAATTGTGTATACCTTATTTTAAACATTAAATTTATTAATTTATAACAAATTTTAATTTTAACACTTAGCATTGCCGCGTAACGCCTATTATGTCCTGGAGGGACCAAGGCTCTATCAAGCAATGCCAGAGGAGGATCTCCTGAGCGCCATTTTCATCTCTACCTATTCACGATCCCACAATTCCGACACTTCAAACCCTCCAATTCTTTGGATGTTGCCACATTAACTACAAGTCTTGGATGCGTAGGCTTCATTGTGGATAATAACATGGACCCCTAATTCCTCGACCTTGATGATCAGATGTTGTTAAAAGCGATAATGCGCCCTATAAAGCATTTTCGGGGCAAATTTTCGTGCGATATTTCTTATCTTGCGATTCACCATGTCCGACACTTTAAAGGGAGGCGGTTAAGGAATGTAACTGATTTCTGGTGAATTTCATTTTGCAGATGTATAACTTTTCGCCATATTCGAAAAATCGCCTGATAAAGTCGCTGGACCATTTTACTCTTACATTTTGAGGAGGATATTATTAAAGTATCCTTTTTGAGTTGAGATCGTCCAAGTACTTGCAAATGCAAACTATAAGTTCAATAGAATGTTCGCCAATCTTGCCTCATCTTTCGTGGGAGAGTACCATGTAAAAGGCGTACGGACGCCGGGATCGATTAACAGCGCCACCCGCTTGGGTTTCGCGAAGCTGTTTTTATATCTCATACACCCAGGCAAACTTTCACTCGTTAGTTTTGCGAGAGTAGGTGAGCTTGCCATCCGAATTATCTTGCAAGGAAACCTATCATTATCCTCTTTTTCGGAAATTCAGAAGCCACAAAGGGCGCTTGTCATTATCCAGAATGGTGGTAGGCTTATAACGATGTGTAGTTAGCATCGATGGATTATGGAGATGAGTGATATAGAAACGATTCCATGTGGATTTCGAAAAATTCTGTGCACAAATCGTCATTTTCTTTTCAATATCGACATGATAGAGTGTGCTGATAGGCCTTGCCGATTCGCATATCTTGTTAAAATTTTGCTAATTTACATTACGCCTAATTACTTCTTCCCTACAATCAATCCTTCATCGATAATATTTGCAGGCGTTTTGCCGTGCATAGCCCGAAGCAACATTAAGAAGCACACAAGAGTTCGCATGAACTTGCGCTCGCCCTATATGGCAGCTTTTTGAAGTTTCTTTCTTCGTCTTCATTAGCGTCTTTTCCTGCCCGAACATCTGTGTAAACTTAAGTTTATATTTGATGGATACAAGCCTGTTGTGATTGACCGATATGGGAATTTTTGGTATAAAAGCGGCGATATCGACTCCAGTATTATAAGCAAAACTCATCAAACCCATCCGTCACTTCCAGAGGATCCTTGATTAATAGTGTACGGTTGAGAGTATCTGACGGTGCTGTCGCTTTTCCCCTGTCCTGACGCTCTCATCGATGGCAGGCAGCTCTCCTTCCCTGCATGCAGCAGATAAAGACTATGTTGATGGCAAGAATGTCTTGTGAGAGTTCATGCTCATTGTAGGTCTCATCGTCGAAGAGAACCCCGAGTTTTGCAGAATGGTGTTTTTGTCCCTCGAGATCCTATTTTTGCTTTACACCAGAGACACGGGTAGAGGTAACCTTTCTTGGTAGTGTAGCAGCATTTTGAGTAGGAAAGGGGGTATTTATTTTAGCGATTTTGAACCTGATAAGAATTACTAAGCAACTGATTATTAAGCAATAAATGAAACGGGAAAACTATTGATGCTCAATTTGAGATAATCTGGGTTTGATTCTAGATTTATGATAACACTTTCTTCTCTTATTCACCTTCTCTAAAGAATTTCATCTTTCATATTTTCTCAACATGGCTGCTGAACTGTAAGTATGTGTGGGCCTGCCTCAGTGGAAAAACACGTATAAAATTTTCTACGTGAAAATCACTTATACATTACCAATTTCTTTTCTAAATATAAATAATATCTTGGTTATCACATTTAAATCTATTAAAACAAAAATTAAGAGATTGAATTTACATTATCAAAATGATTTCCTGCTTGAAATTGATTTCTTTTATTTTTGCTTATTAGTGCCGACTTTGGTCTTATTGGCCTGGCTGTCATGGTATTTTGGATAATTATCTAATGAACACCTTTTTTATTCATAAATTTCTGAACGAAAGCATTATACTTTGATAAAAAGGGCCAAAATCTTATTCTTAATGTTAATGATCATGGATTCAAAGCTGTTGCCTACAATCGAACGGTCAGTAAAGTTGAAGCCTTTTTGCAGAACGAAGCAAAAGGTCTGTATTTGATGTTGAAGAATGAATTCCCATTTGAAATCAGCCATAGATTTGATTTACTCTAATCCAATTTAGGTACCAATATAATCGGCGCCTATTCAATCCAAGATCTCGTCAGCAAGTTAAAACGTCCGCGGAAAGTAATGTTATTGGTCAAAGCTGGCGAGGCTGTCGATCATTTTATTGAAGAATTAATTAAATATCTTGAACCTGGTGACATCATAATTGATGGGGGTAATTCCCACTTCCCTGATACTATTCGAAGAACCAAATATTTGGAAGAAAAAGGCTTCTTGTTTATTGGTTGTGGTGTATCTGGTGGTGAAGACGGTGCCCGTTATGGTCCTTCTCTTATGCCAGGAGGATCTCCAGCAGCTTGGTACAATAATTATTCGTTTAATTCAAATAATCTATCCACTTATTTTTCTTCAATTTTATGAAAATAATATTTTTATCCAAATTAGGCCCCATATTAAACCAATTTTTCAAAGCATAGCAGCCAAAGTCGGTGATGAACCATGCTGTGATTGGGTTGGAGAAACTGGGGCTGGTCATTATGTTAAAATGGTTCACAATGGTATTGAATACGGGGATATGCAGCTTATCACTGAAGCCTATCATCTCCTGAAAGATGGTCTTGGTCTCCCACATGACGAGATGGGAGATATTTTTGATGAATGGAATAAAGGAGAATTGGATTCTTTCTTGATTGAAATTACAAAAGATATTTTAAAATTCAAAGATGAAGATGGTATACCTTTAGTAGAAAAAATCAGAGATACTGCTGGTCAAGTAAGTATGATCATTTGCAACTTTTCAACATAATCTCAGTATTGCTCTGCTAAATAATTGTTCTTTCAACATAATTAAAGAAAGGCACAGGAAAATGGACCGCCATATCCTCACTTGATCTTGGTATCCCAGTTACGTTGATTGGTGAAGCTGTATATTCTCGTACCCTTTCCTCTCTTAAAGATGAACGCGTTAGGGCAAGCGAAATTCTTGTTGGCCCTGCAAACACTAAATATCATGGGGATAAGAAACCCTTCATTGATAAAATAGGTCAAGCTCTTTACGCGTCGAAATTAGTTTCATATGCACAAGGATTTATGTTAATGCGCGAAGCGGCCAAAACTTACAATTGGAATTTGAACACTGCTGGTATTGCTTTGATGTGGCGTGGTGGCTGTATTATTCGCAGGTTATATCACTTAAAATTTTTGATTGATGAACATTCAATAACTTGAAAAACTCAAAATTTAATTTTAAATAGTGCTTTCCTCGGAGATATTAAAAACGCGTACACTAAGAACCCACACCTTGAGAATCTCCTTTTCGATCCATTTTTCAAAAACGCCATTGTGAAGGCCCAAGAGTCTTGGCGTCAAGTCGTCGCTCAAGCATTATTAATAGGCATCCCCACACCAGCTTTCGCGACTGCATTGACTTTTTACGATGGTTACAGGAGTGCAAGGTTACCAGCTAATCTGTTGCAAGCACAAAGAGACTACTTTGGGTAAACCTCGATTTTTTTATATTTGATTTAAAATTGTGAATCAAAACTCAATCTCTGTTTACATTGTTGATTTCAGGGCTCACACCTTTAGATATCTTGATGAATATACTGATGAGAAGCATCCAAAGGATGCCGACGTTCATGTCAATTGGACTGGTCATGGTGGTAATGTGAGTGCTTCAACTTACTTGGGATAGAATATTGGAAAGCCGCCCAATGAAAAAATACATTCATAATCTCGATATATAAGACCCTTTAAAGTGAAAGAGCCAATTATTATTTTTGTTATTTCAATTTTGGAATTTAAAAATCAGTGTGAATCCCTAATAAGTAGATTCTAAGGTATTAATACGTAGAAGGATTATGGGCGGACCAATTTATCGCGTGTTTCAACAAAGTGTTGCGGTGGCTTAACGACCAGGGTAACGTGCCTTTTTCACCTCATTTTACGTAGTACATGATTTTCTTTTCAGTTTGAATTTCTATTTTAGCTCTTTTCCCAACCAACTTTTAATTGTAATTTCTGAGGGCCAGATACTTTGCCTAGAAAAAAAGAAATATCAAGGTTATTACCATTAAATGGTTTTATATTTAATAAATAAAGTGACATTTTAATAAGTTGTAATTTCAAATTATACAATTATTTTGAATTTTTTTCAAAAACATTAAAAATTGTATTACAGTCAAAACTTTTCTATATTAATTTTCACAAAAAAAGTTGATTAAATATATATTTTATTTTGTATTTGTTTATTTAAAATTAAAAATTATGCATTTTTTATATAAAACTAATTATTTAAGTTAATTAATATTTAAACCAAGAAAAAATAGCCAAAAATAACCAAAAATAACTTTTTTTCTTTTATATTTTTATAATTACAATTAAAATAAAGAGTAAAAAAGTTGTAATTTTTTTATTTTCTAAAATAACAAATATTAAAAGTATTTTTCTTAAATAAAATAGTAGTTAATCAGTTTTTTTTATTTTTTAATTAAAAAAATCTACTTAAAATATTTTTAATATAATTTTTGTTTTGACTAAAAGTTTTAAAATATTTAATAATTAAATTGTTTTTTTTGTTTTTTTCTTATTATTACTTAAATAACCAAAAAAGTTAAAATAACCTAAAAACAAATTTTTTTATTTTTATTATAATTAATAACAACTTTTTTAAAATGCTAAAAAGTTTTTTTTCTGGTATTAATTTTGTTGTTTTAAAGCCAATTTTTTTTATTTTTTTTATTTTTTATTAATTTTGTGTTTAATTTTATTATAATTATATATAAAAATAAATTTTTTATTTTAAATAATAATAATAAAAACATATTAATTGATCTTAATTTGAATTAATTATTATATTATTTAATATATTAGTTTTTGGTTAATTTTTACCAATTTTAAAATTAAAACAAATTATATTTTTGTATATATTATTACAAAAAATTTTTTATTCTTTTATTAATATTGTTAATACTATTTTATTATTAATTCTGCTGTTAATAAAAGGTAATAAACTTTTATTAAGTTAATTTTTTTTTCAAAATAACTTTTTATACTTTAAACTACATATATTATTGGACTTATAATAGAATAGCCAATTTTGTGCCAATTATTTATATAATTATTTTGTTATAAAAATCTTATTTATAAGCTTTTTAAAATATGTATAATTATTTTGCTATAAAAATTAACTTTTCTATAAAAATTTTGATTATAGATTACTTAATAATATAAAAAAAAAAAAAAAATTAACTAAAAAAAAAATATGTTAAAAAAATTATTTTAAATTCAAGTCTAAAAGTTACTAATAGTTATTAAAATTAGTAGTTAATTAATTTTAATTATTAGTTTTAAATGAGTTAATTTTAAGTATTTAATACTTTAAAAATTTTGGGTTTTAAAATAATTTTATTTTAAATTAATTTATAAGAACAATATTAATTCTAAAATAAGATTAATTTTAAGAAAGATATTTAAAAATAATAATTTTAAACTAAGATATATTTTTTTAAAAAAAAGTTTTTCTTTTATATAATTTGTTGTAAATTATGGATTATTTTTAATAAATTATTAAATATTTTATCAAATTACTAAATATTTTAGTGAATTTTAAATATTATATAATTTAGTATGTTACATGATATAATTATTATAATTTGGTTATATTTGTGTTTTATATAAATTAAATTATTAATTAAGTAATAATTCAAATAATTTAATAAAATAATAATGATAAATTAAAATAATAATATATGTTAATTAATAATAAAAATTATAAGAATAATTTTATGTTAATTGACATTTCAAATTTTGGCTGGTAATTAGAATTCTAATATTTAGTTTGGTTTGATTTAAGTTTAATCAAAACACTAAACTGAACTAAACTTAAACAGAAAATTTGGGAAAATTTTAAACTTAAACTTAAACCAAATTTAAAATTACTAAAATTGAACTAAATCTGAACATATATAACAAGTCTGGTTTAAGTTTGATTTAAAATTCATAAATATGTTTAAGTTTAACTATTAAAAACATTATATTATATTATATTATTATTTAATTATTTTTTCAATGGTTTTTGTATTTATAATTAAAAACATTATATTGTTCTAATAGTTTTAAGCACTAAGCAAGATCTCATATCTGTAATTATATTTTTACCTGTAAAAAAAACGTGTTCAGAAGCAACAAATAATTCTTAAATTGTTAAATAATTACAAGCCATATATATAAAACAAAAAAATTGTGTTTAATATGCTTAAATATCGAATTATTAATAAAAGTTAATTTAAATAAATATTTTTTGTAATATATCTTTTACTATGTCATTATATTCATTTTTTTATTGACATCTTTTCAGAAATATAACAATCAATTTTGTTAAGTTTTTCTTTATTATTATTAAAGTTTGTCTTTAATATAGATTGTATGACTAATATTATAGTATTATTAAAATTGCTATTTAACAAAAAACTGTCATTTGATGTTGGTATAATGTCCAGTATATACTCTGTTTTAAAAAGAGTATACATTTTAAAAATTTATTTATTGTGTAAGAGTTGAAAAATAAAACTATTTGAATAAATTAATAACTTATAATTTTTTTATTTTATTAATATTATTATCCAAAAATTCTCTCTTTATAAAATAATAAAATTTTTTCCTTAGATTTAATGTAGTACAGAGCATTATAATTGTATTTATTTTAGAGTAATATTTAACCAACTTTTTTCTTGCTGTCTTAACTATTATAATAAGTAATAAATTTAATATTAAATATGTTAAATAAATAATTAAATAAATACAATTGAGATTATAATACTTTATCAGATTCATCAATATTAATAGCAGTTATTATAAAAAACTAGAGCAGTTTTCTAGTTAGATTGGCCAAAAATTATAAAAAAATAGTAATCTTATTCATTAAAACATTTTTTTAATTAATTTATAATTTTTCTGGATATTTTGTCTTTTCTTATAATATTTTTTTATTATAACATATATTGTCTAATAAAAAATTTTTAAATGATATTATAAGAGTTTAGTAGTGTCTATAGTTTCACAAAAAAATGGTTTATGCATACATTTTGAAATTGTATATTTAGTTGTTTTTTTTTATTTATTTATTCAAACTTATTAAAATAGTTCTATACTTTATTCTAAAAATTATGTTTACCAAATATATTAATATTTGGACTATTTGGATTATTAAATTCTGTTATTTCGAATTTTAAATCTTTGAAAACATTGAATAATGCTAACAATAAATTTATTTTAATAAGTTGAAAAGTAGAGTTGTTATATATACATAGTTTTATATATCTCTTTAACTGATTATAATAATTAAAAATAATAATAATTAATAAACAAGTAGTACAAGATATATTTTTTTAATGCTATCAAACTTGAACAAGTTTATAAACTTTGAACCAAACTTAAACTGAATTTAGACTTGTCAAAAAAAATTAATGTTAAACTCAAACTGAATCTACTTTAAAAAATTGATTTGGTTCAAGTTCAATTTGTAATTTAAACTGAACTTGAATAACATTCAAAGTTTAATTTAATTTAGTTTAATTAAAATTCTACTGATAATAATTTTTTTAATTAATTAATTTATTAGATTATTTAATCTTAAAATTTAATTTTATTTTTTATTTTTTAATAATACTGTTTTTAATAATACTTAAAATATAATTACTAATTATTAAAAATTTATTTACTTTAATATTTAATATTTTTTATTAAGATTGTTTTTTAATTTATATATAATATTAATATTTTAATTTTTTTTAATATTATTAATATTTAATTATTATTAATTTTATTTTTAATAAAAATTTTTAAATTTTTAATAAGCTAATTTATTTTTAAAGTATTTTTTAATTTTAAACTGTTTGTATTATTCAATTTATAATAAAATAAACAATTTTATATTAATTATTTTATGTAATTATTATGTAATAAAAGTTAATTTTTTTATAAACATTCTTAATTTTAGATTTTTTAATAATATATAATTATTTTATTATTATTTTTTTTTATTAGGTTTTATAAATGCAGCCCAATTACTACCTAAATACACAAAATCAAAACAGATTCTAAATTAAGCATAGTTTATGTTTTTTCTACATATAACCAGTCACTCAGACCAATCAAAACAATACTATACACCAAACTTACCAACTACAGGAACATTACACAAAAAACCAAAAGCTAATCTGAAAAAGCAAGAATATAAGCCAAAACAAATATGAATACCCAATCTAAAGCTGAAACTGTGAACCAAATCACTAGACCACAAAGACAACAGACCAAAAACCAAGAAAACAATTGTACTATCACATAACAAAAGCCTGTGTTTCTTATAAAAGAATCTCAATTTTGCAGCAGGCAATCAAATATCAGTTCTGTGGCACTCAGCAAGACTATAAACCAACTTAACAATCACATTATCACCAGGACTGAAACCCAAAATACACAAAGTCTTAGTTACTCAACTCTTTAACACAAACCTCTTAGCCAGTACTGTGTACAAATAACCAGACACTCTGGTCTCGTACAGAAAGTGAATGACTACACCACTATTTGCAGAAGTGCCTACCAAATCACTCCACTTATGTATAGTGTCTGATAACAAATCATTCCTAGTATTGGCATCATGCGTGCATAAAAACATGTGATTAGAATCTTCTTTCACACCACATTGGATGCAAGCCACACTTGGATAAATATGATTATACAATCTCTTCCTCTTGACCACAAGCAAATGTTGATGCAGGGTCTTCATAAAATAAAATCAAAGCAGTGTCAACAATGCATGCATGAAACCAGAGTGAATTTTGCCATCAGGATGCCAAACACTAAAAGTTCTAACTATATTAAAATTACTGTCTAAACATATATCTATGATGTTATTTATACATCTGGATTTCTATCCAACAAAACTGACAACATCAAACAAACTCCTAACAAAGTGATAAGCATTTCCAGAAACAGGCCTTTCTTCTACTTTTAAAAAACAACAGGACACTTTTAAAAGGCAAAAAGAAATGTGAAAAAGTTACAGCTTTGGCATAAAAATCAGCATGTTTGTTTCCAACAATACCAGAATAACACTTGACCTTTTTTCAATTGATTAATAAATTCTTCTTTAAGATAATTTGACATATATGTTCTTTTTTGATTCAGCACTTATTACAAAGGTCAGAACCAGACACAGCTCCACTAGAGTTGTATATGTCTAATAATGCCTGACTATCTGTAAACAAAGTAACAGCACAAGATACAGACACACAATTTAAAACAAGAGTAATAACTTGCAGCTCAGCCAAAGTCAATGACAGCAAACCATGTATTTTGATACCAACACTAACATTAACAGCCAGAAAATAGGCAACAGCACCACCACAAACACCAATTGAGTCCATATTCTTGACAGAGCCATTTATGTAAACTTTTACAGCAACCAGGTTCGAAACCAACAAACACTGATGAATAAAACCAAAATTAAATGGGCAGCCAGAGTGACCAAGACAGGAAACTAAAGTACCAGCAGTTGGTGGACATCTATTCGCAATAAACTCAGCCACTGTACTAAACTATACAGGAATTGGACTCTTAAGACAAAGTCTCTTTTACCTATAAAAGGTGTTTCCTGTGAAACAAATACTATAATAGTCCAAAAGTTGGCTCACAAAAATAACAACATATCTCCTAAGAAAACACACCACTTTAGAATAAATGTCCAAGCCCAGCATATCTAAAATAAAAGCACCAGCCTCAGTATGAAAAACATCAAGCAAATTTCCACTCAAAAATAAATTACACAAAACCAGAACATGTGTTATATCTGCTAAAAAACAATTTATTAGATTTATTGACAGCTTAATTGGAGCATAAAAGAGATGCCAGAACATCTAGCTAACAGTCTGTAAATCCATAGCTCTGTGTATGAATAAATCACTGAGGATTCCATCAGCATTAGTGAAGTTAATAAAATTAGCCATCAGATTCTCAGACAGTAATTGCACAAAAGTTCTTAAGCCATAAAGCTTTGGGTGATACAATACTTCATTTGGAAATCTTTAGACAAATTAGCTTTAAGCTTTAGGTTTTTCCTTATCAAACTGTTCTATTTTCCACACACACTCTGTAAAACCCAACTAAATTGCAACTTGTAGCTTATAATAGGCTGTAAAACAGTAGATATTAAATACAAAAATTGCTTCTCTGTAATGGCTTTCCACAAAACCACATTAGAAAAAAATCTTATATCCTTATGAGCCCTAGTCATACTTGGTACAGATAAGCTATCAGTTGACAAAAAAATCTCCAAGTATCAATGAAATTCATGCTTTTTGGCTATAGGTATGCTTAAACTACTAATTGAAAACAAAGCTTTCTTGGCACCTTAATTAATAGGAATTGTGATTGTCTTGTCCATATTAATTGAAATATTATTAATTAAAAAAAATTCACTTGCAATGTTCAAAATTTGTTATGTAGCCACTATACAATTTTCAATCCAAATAGTATTATTAATAAAGATGCTGTTACAAGTAATTATTTGGGGTTTCAAAGCAAATAACAAATCTGTAACTTGGTGCTTAATTGCTAATATTGGCATTAGTATCTGAAGATTTGTTGATCTGAAGGTTTTGTTGTGGAGTTTTTTGTATAATAGACAGAGATTCAATAGTGTTTCAGTAGCCTTTCGGAATTGCAATTCTGTCAAATTTCCTTCTCAGCATGGTGGCTAGTAATTTTCCTGGTAAGCTATCCTTAATTATGAGTGTTCTACTCTTGTTTCACGGGTTTTTTACTAGTTCTTATTATGTCTGTAACTTAGTGCTTAATCCTTTTAATCAATTTAGTGAACAACAAAAGAAAATAAAAAAAAATAAAAAAAATAAAAGAAAATAAAGAAATAAAGAAAATAAAATAAGAAATAAATGTCTTGTCAATAGCTGTGATCAAGAGCTATTGTGCCAGCAGGTTAAGTAGTGGATAATAACATGGATTTAAGGATAATAGATAATTTTATTAATATGGAAGTGATTTCACTTCAAGTTATAATATTTTATCTTTTGAAGAAAGAATATTTAATAATTATGACCTGTGAGTCTAATTGACTCTAAGAGTTCTACTGACTCTTAGTCTTCTTAACTTTGAGCCTAATTGACTTTGGGAGTCTACTTGACTAATTTTTTAGTTTTTGATACTACTGTTATATATATATAAATTTCATTGTATGAAATTCCTTGAATTTCTCAATTCTTTAGCCAGGAATTCTGAAATTCCTGGAATCCTGCAATTTCTTTGAAAGAAATTCTGAAATTCTGGAATCCTGTAATTCTTCATACAAGAATTCTGAAATTCCTAGAATCCTGCAATTTCTCTGAAAGGAATCTTGGAATTTTACATTTACTACATTTATTTTGATTTGGCTAATTTATGTACTAATATTTAATTCTTATATTCTATAAGTAACAATGCTGGCAGTAAAAAAAGAAGGTTTGTTGTGTTTAAGATCAACTTTGCCAGTCTTTGTGAAAAAATTAGAACAAATTCTGTACCCATACAACTGTTCATGTCTCTTAACTTCACAGAGCAAAGAATCATAAAAAATTCTCCACAGTAAAAATAAAAAAATCTCTTCCTAATCTAAGCCATTATGGACAGCATACTCATCAATAAGCCCAAAATCTGTCATAATGCAATTGATCTAGCCATTGTATATATGTTCAAAAAACTTTGTAAAACAGGGACACATTTTAATCCTGGTCAAGCTGTTCCTTAAATGTAATCATCCAACAAAATTATATGCTTTCTGCATGTCTTAAAGGACCAATCATAATTCCCTGTTCTTTTCTAATACATTCTTCACCAAAGAACCAATAGAAAAAATTGGGGTTTGAGTGGAAGTACCTTTCAAAACCAAAAAGTTGTCACCATGTAAGACATCATAATTGCTACAGACAGATGAGATCCTATTAAACAAGATTTTTGACAAAACTTTCTGAATAGATTCAATTAAGACTATAGGTCTGGCATTAGTAAAATTACCCTCCTACTTATATGGTTTTGGTATCATAAAAACCCAGGCATGTTTTTATTTCTTAGGAATCTTACCTAACATCAAACACAAATTTAGAATATCTAGTAAACTAGCCAAGACCTACTCATCACCATGCTTCCAAAGCTTATTAGGAATATCAAACTGACTTGCAGCTTTATCATCTGACAAATTTTTAACAATCTGGAGAAATTTCTTTAACCTGATTTTACACATAACACCAGCAAATGCACTATCATTAACATGATTTAAGGGAGTGTATTAGTTGAATTATTAATCAGACCATACACTAGGCACTGCACACTATCCCGTCTATCCTATCATAATCTTATCAATCATGGCTTTAATTTTACATGGGTCTAAGATCAAATAATTGTCAACTATTAAATGATTAAGCACAATTATTCGAAATAGCCATTCCAAAATACTTCTAATCATATGACTTTTATTTGAACAAAAATTATTCATGTATTTCTTAATAGCCACTTTGATAAACTCATCCTTGGCAATCTTGAATTTATAATATTTAGACTTGTAATAACTCTTTTTGATCCTTAAAAGATGATAAAAAACCACTACTGAACTAGTATTATTATTAATTATATTATGAACTACAGAGGTTTTTCTTTATCAATTGAAGACCAAACATTCAGAAAACAAAAAGTGCCCAAATTTTGGTCTCTCTACAAGCTTGGCCACCAATATTTTCAGCCTAAAAAACCTTGAAGACTGCCTATTTCTAGAACAATCAAATTCACTAAATTACAATCTAGAAAACATATTGTTGACAGAACTAACTACTATCTCTCTAAGTAACTTCTACATAGCATCTAAGTTATTATAACTTTTCATATTACTAAAGCCAGACCCCAACTGTAAAAATTTGCCCAAAGACAGAGTCCTGAACTGTGACTATTTGTCTGTACTGGCATCCTTAATTCTGAACTTCCATCTATCTCTATTTGCCTGCCTCTGTTCAACACTAAGGTGAAAATTCAGCAGACCACCCAAACCAATGGCAATTGAAACAGTTTTGTAATTGGTATCAAAAAATTTAGACACAGAAAAAACTCTATGGTCAGCAATAGCAGAAGCCATATCTTGGTTTACAAAAATAAAATTGATGACCTTTTTTATGCTCCTGAAATTGCTCCAAGTAAGAACTTTGACCAAAGAATGTTTATGAAATGAGTTAACCAATCTCAGATTCAAACAAAACTTGAAACTTGTACTTTTTTTAGCACTATCCTCATTGAAATTTCCACCTAAAACCACAAATGTATTAGTGTTGACTACCTTAACAATAGATGAATTAACATCTAATGTCTGACTAAATCTCACTTTAGCAGACACACCAGCATATAAATCTAATATCATAACTGACTGTTTCCCTTTGAATAAAAGTTTCATTGAAATAACCCAATCAGGAATTTCTTCTACCTTAGACATGTGCCATGTCAAAAAATTGTTCATAATAATAGTTATTTTAGCTCCAAAAAAACCCTTATTCAAACCAGATGTAAAAATATGAATACCATCAAACTTATTCATTATCTATGGCCTAATAGTAAATCTTAACTTTGTTTCTGTAATGATTGAAACCATATTTTCTGAATCTTTATGTCAACAAATAATGTCCTTTTGCTTAGCAGGAACATTAATACTCTGAACATTGCATGTGACTATTTTTTATACCAGCTTGCTCATTGAGAAAAAATATTTGCAGAAAGAATTGAAACAGCACAAACTTGCTCTAACTTTGCTAAAACTGAACCAATAAATGCCTCCAGAACTGCTAACTTCAATTCCAAACAACCCATCTTGGTGGTCAAAACTTTTAAACAACTTAAACTCAAAGTCGAAACATCAGGAAAAACAAAAGAAGGAGGCAAAAGCACTATTTTAGGGCCATCTAAAATCATATTGGAACCTAAATCCAAATTGGTGGCTTTCAAAACAGCCAAGACAAGAGGAAAGAGAATGGAGATTAAAGATACCAATTTCATGTCATTGAGTTTGCATGTAATACCAGAAATCTGATCTGTCAAAAGCTCTAGGGAGCATTCCAAAGAAGCCAAATAATCACTTAAAGACACATTACAGATTGGAACAAAAGGAGAACTACTACTTAAACCTAAAGAACTGAAGAAAAAGGAATCAGAACCAGTACTGAAATGATGATCACCAGAGGAGTTATTTAATGTAATTACTTAGGCTCATGATCTGCCACCAAAAGAAGCAGACTAAGAAATTGGAACATTCTTTTTCCTGTACAGTTTGGCTAACTGAAAATGAATCTCTTGAGGAACAACTCTCTTATATGGTTTTTTAGAAAACAGCAGAGCAAATACTTTTAACACATTACATTTCAGAATTGAATGTTCAAAATACCCACATTTCTCACAATAAACCAAGTCTAACCTAGTCCAAGAAAGCTTTACACTACCAAAAATCGGCTTTGTATGAAAAGCAGATTCCAATTTCTCATCAGAGTTGAAGCCAACTACAGCACAGCAAATCCTATTGCCAGTTTCTAAAGATTGATTTATAATGCAAGTTTTTTCATTAGCTCCTTTCAAGAGAGTCTCAAAATTATGTGCTGTTGTACCCATAGGCAAAGTAAACAGAAGCACTCTAAACCAATCTCTAAATACCCAAATATTCTAATTTTTTATGGCCATAGCCACATAAACTGAATCTTTCCCAATTAAAAAGGACCATCTTAAAGCCAACTGCTCAGCCTGGCTAGATTCGGCAAATTCAACCACAGCCTTTTGTCACAGCCCAATGAGCTGTAATTGGATTGACACTACTTGACCAAATTCAGATAAAGCTGCAATGATCATTTTCTTAGACATATCTATGAAAATTTTTTTAACAATCACAACCCAATTCAAATGGATTTCTTGTTTTTTAAGATCATTGTTTATGATGATTCCCTTATTTTTAGCCAATAACATGGCCTTTTTCAAATTCTCCTTAGATGTAAATATAGAGTGGATAATCCTTTTAAATTTTGAAAGGGTAGTAGTCCCTCCAAAACCATTGACTAATGAAAAAAATTTTCTGATGAATTGAGTCTTTGCTGTCACTGATTTTCCTTCTATAGCACTAAAATTGATGTCAAGAACAAAAAACTTTCTAATAAATACTTCAACTTGAGATTTGACAATTTTTGGATCAACCCACTTTTTATCAAGAAAAATTTTAAGAGAAGGAAAGAGGGGCCCATTGTCTTTGTCCATGCCATAATCAATTAAGCCAAAAGGGGAGCCACAAATCAGATCAGTAATTATCTTTTTAGCCTTAGGGATATTTGCTGCCGAATCAAAAAGAGAATTATTGCCAACACCAAAAAAAAAATTATCATTTTTACTGTTACCAGATACACTGTTTATATCTAAATATACACTATTACCAGGATTAAGTTTGACCAAAGAGATATCTTTTTTATCTCTAGAATACTTGACATTACCAACAGAAACTCTCTTTTTCTAAGAAAAAAAACTCTCAACAAAGCTATGAAGAACCCCTTTGGGCATTTTTTTCATAGACATAGTACTACCTGAAGCAGCAGCCAGGTTTACCACAAAAGAATTATTTGATTGAAAAATTTTTTCAAAAAATAGCAAAAAAAAATAAAAACTTTTTCAAAATAAATTGCTTTTTAGAGTTTTTTGAAGATAAGAAAAAAAGAAGTTTTTATTCATCTTTATTATAAAAGTTAACTTTTTTACAGAAAATTTTAATTGTAAACTATTTAATAATATAAAAAAAAAATTAAAATAATTAATTAATTAATGTTTTAAAATATTTTTTTTTATATAATTTATAAAAATACTATTTTAAATTTTAATATTTTTTTATTTCAATAAATTAAATATATATTTGGCAAATTATAAATTATTTTAGCAAATTTTTAAATATTATATAGTTTAAAATATTATATAATTTAATTATTATATTTTAGTTTTATTTATATATTATACAAATTATATTTGATAATTTAGCTAAATAATAAATAATAATATATATTAATTAATAATAAAAATTATAAGAATAATTATATGCTAATTAATAATTTAATTTTTATTTGAAAATAAATATAAAATTTATGTTTAAAAACAATATAAACTGTTTTGTATAAAATTTATTTTTTAAATTTTATTAAATATTATTTTTTTTATTTTAATAAATGAATAAATATTATCTTTTAAATCAAGTTTATTAATTCTATTAATTTTTTTATTTTTAAAATTGTTAAATTTTTATTATTATTATTTGCTTTATAAATATATTTAAAAATATTATTATTGTTAATATTAAAATTGCTTTTAATGTTTTTAGTAAAATTTTTTAAGTTATGTTAAAATTTGTTAATATTTAATAATATATTATTATTTATTTCAAGTTTTTAATATAATAATAACTGTTTTTAATTATTAATTAGTTTTAATAACAAAAATAACAAAATTTTTATTATTATTAATCAAAAAAATTATTGTTTTATATAATATATTTAAAATTAAAATTAAAATTTAAAGCTAAATATATTTTTTAAATTAAAATTATTTATATATATAAATATTTTAATTTTATAAAATAATTTTTAAAATTTTGTTATTTTATACTATTTTTTATATTATTTTGTTAATAATTATTTTATATTATTATTTATTATTTAATATTTTTATTAATTATTATATATTATTTTGTATTAATATATATATTAATTATATTTTTTTTTGTAATTAATTGATTTTTTATTTAGATAATAATAAATAAAACAATGATTATTTTAATTATAAAATTTAAGATTAAAAACAAGACTATATTAAACAATATTTGTTATTTTGTTTATCAAATTTATAAATCAATTAAAAATACTAAATAAAAATTAAGTCTTAAAACTAATATTATTTTTTAGATTATAATTAAAGATATTAAATTAATAATGTATTTTAATAATTTAACAGCCAAATTTAAATATATATTCAGATTTTATTAATAAGTATATTACTGGTTTTCATATTTATATAATAAAAGTTGTTTATAAAAAGTTTTTAATTATTATTTATAAATAACTATATAATAAATATTATTTAGAAGTAATTTGTTTTTATTGTAGTAAAATTAAGATTTTGGATTATATTTTTATATGTATTTTTAATATAAAAATTTATTTTAAATTATTGAATAAAATTTTGGATTTATGAGTTTTTTATATAAATATTTTTATATTGTTTTTTTTAATAATATATTTTAAGATTTCTGGTGCTTGATATATAGCTTTGTATTAAAGTATGATTTTTAATAATTAGTATATAAAAGCTTTAAAAATACTAATTTGGTTAGAAAATTTGTTGTTTTTTTAATTTAGTATTTAATAAAAAGTTATAGAAATAAGATTTAATTATATAGATCCAAATACAAAATAACAATAAAAAAAAGTGATTTGGTTTATGATAATTTAGTAATTTCTTATAATTTACAAAAATTGGCTGAATTTTTATTAAATAGTGTAATTTAAGTATTAAATATTGATAATATTATTATTATTAATTGAAATTTATATGATTAGTATGTATTTTTTTTTGGTTTGTTTAATAGTATTAATGTTATTATAAGTAAATAGTATTGTTTTAATTAATTTAAATAACTGATTATATATAGAAAATACATAAACAATATTTAATTATAAACTTTTAATCTGTTTATATATACTAAATTTTTGCTGAACTGTATTTGTTAAATATTTAATAAAAAAAAGCTTAATAAATTTTGTTTCTACTTGAATATATTTTTAGTAACCAAAAATTTGATTAAATTAAATATAAAAAAACTTATTTTAATATATAAATTTTTTTAATATAATTTTAAAAAAAAATATTTCTAATAAACAGTTTTTATATTTGGTTTTAATAATTTTATAATTTATTGCTAATTACAAAATTTAATTTAATTTTATATTTAAAAGTATTTGCAAAAAATAAAATTTAAAAATATATGTTTTGGTATTGATTTTTTTAAATACTACAAAAATTTTTGGCAAAATTTTAAATATAGATTAATAAATTTACATATTTTAAAGTAAGTTTTTAAAATTTACTTTAATTTTTGTAAAATTAAAAATTATTTTTGCCAATTAATTTTTAAATAATCATAAAATATGTTTTATATAAAAAAACTTTTATTATTAAAAGTATTTAAATTTTAAGATAATTAATAAAACACTTTTTTTTTTAATTTTATAATTATAACCAGAATAAAAAATAAAAAACTGTAATTTTTTTATCTTTTTTATTATTTGAAACAATTAGTAATTTCTTTATTAATAAAATATTAACAATTATAAAAGCTGTTTAATAATGTTTTATAAAAATATTATTACTAAAAATTTTGGTTTTTTTTTAATATTATTAATATTATTTTGTTGTTAATTTTATTGTTAATAAAAATTATTAAATTTCTAATAAGTTAATTTATTTTTAAAATATTTTTTTATACTTTGAATTATTTGTGTTGTTAAATTTATAATAAAATATTTAATTTTATGCAAATTATTTTGTGTAGTTATTTTATAGTAAGTTAATTTTTTTACAGAAATTTTTATTTATAAGCTTTTTAAATTATGTATAATTATTTTATTATAAAAATCAATTTTTTTATAAAAAATTTTGATTATAGATTATTTAATAATATAAGAAAAAAATAGAAATGTTTTGTTTAAATTTGGAATTAATTAAGTAATTATTAAAATTAGTTAAAATTTGTGAATTTTAAATTAGTAATAATTATTACATAATTTTGGTTTTTTTGTTATATTTTTTAATATAATTTATAAATTAAAATTAAAATATTTAAAATTTTGGTTAATTAAACTGTTTTAATTAATTGAATTTATTATTTAATTCATTAATGCTTTAATAGATCTGGTTTTTTTTGTTAATTATAAAAAAAAATCTGTTTTAATATTGCAAATTTATGTTTTTTTTAAAAAAAAACAAATTAATAATATTGTCAATTTGATTACTAATATATAAAAGTTTTGTTAGCTTAAAAGTAAGTTTAAAAATTATATTAATACTAATCTTTTAGAAAATAATTTTTACTGCAAATGAAAACACATTTGCTTAATTGATAATATATTAAAATTTACAAAGTTTTTTGATTAAAAATAGTAAATAAGAAATTTCATAAAATTTTTTTTCCACATTATTAGTTATCTGATCATTCTAGCAAGTAATCTTCTACATTCTTTTGAGCTCATTCAATCAATTACTCAATCACTCAATCACTCAATTACTCAATTATATTCATTGCATCATCTAATAAATATTTGCATAATCTTAAACGCTGAGAATAAATAATTTGCTTCTCTCCAAGCAAAAAGGGTAAATAGCTTAATTTCGTCAGGTGAAAGCACCCTTGATCCCGATATTTCCATTCATTACTAGTTCCTTATTCAATTATAGTTGAACTGGATGATAAAAGAGTAGTTCCAAAGTTTTGGGAAATACGAATTATTGGAATTTTTCGGCTACCAAATTCCGACATTGATAATATAGCTAAATGATTTGACGCGATGGGACCATTTAATCTTGGCTGCAATCAAAAACGAAGGGACTCCTTTGGATATCTTGTGGAAATTTTTCAAGAACGTAACTGAATGATTGGCTTTTTTAATATATTATTATTTCTAATTTCACTCAAATTGTTCTTTCTGGCTTTTGAAGCTTTTCAATGAAAATACTCTGAAGATTCAATAAACTGGTAGATCAAATTAGAGAGTTAGGCTTGCAAGACTGCTAAGAGGGATGATATAATTTCATTCTGGCTAATAGTAGCAATGTTTCTTCTCTTTGGATCGGATGATGTGGGATTATGTTTCCACACATCTTTGCCTTACAAAATCAATAGCGATTGTTTAAATGAATTAAATCAAAATATTAAAATTCATAATATTTCGAAAGAGTCGGATATCTTGCAATTGATCTAACTTTGTCGCTGCTTCGGCGCATTGAAGGTAATCTTCAGCAGTCCCCAAACGGCTCTTATAAACGAAAATTTGCGTAGGTTTTACAAGGTGGCCGATCACCACTGGGTAATGATGGTAGATTGGCCCTTCTACGCGTCAAAAAAAAATTTTTACCTTTGAAAAATGTTTCCTCGTAAGAAAGACAATTGGCCTGCGTGGGCCGCTTCTTATCCACTGCTTAACAAATTGTGGATTAAGAAATTACTTGAAACTCGCGGGAACATTTCAGAATTCAACTCTGAATTCCAAGCCCAAATTTTCAAAGTAATACATTTGGCTAGCTTTTTGTTTTGAAGTCCTTGCAACTGAGACTTAAATTAAACTGGGTTTCCAAAAATAAAAGGTAACCACCAGAGAAACGTTATCGGATTCAGGGTTAAAGGTAGTCACCATTAACGCGTTTCTTCACGATTCGCGCTACTACCTTCCCTGTGTATTCCCACAGGTGTGTTTAGACAGGTAAATATCGTTTATTTTTCAAAGTTCAAAATTGTAGAAACAATTAAATTCACTTAAAGTTGAAAAAAACTCTTTACGGGTTCATCTTTCACATTTTTAATAAACCCAACATTTTTACGATTGTATGTTTTGCTTATCTTCCAGTAATTCTCCCTGTAATGGATTGAAAGAGGGGAGCTTTATCGCTTTAAAGCGATTTTCCTTATCATACGTGCCTATTAGTCCCCAACGTTGGGATCCAATCTTTCGTATAATCGACTTTACACATACTCACGGGGATATTCCGGGATCACAATATCTCCCTGAGCTCATGAACCCTTATTATCAATTTGTTGACATCAAATTGGGATCATTTGAACTTTCCGATGCTAGAAGATTCGGCCCCCCATTGACCTTCCCTCCTTTGACCAATCCTATAGATAGCATCGAATTGATGTCTTCGTCAATTGAGAAAGTTTCTCCGACCTCAAAAAATACCCTCATCACCGATAACTCACAACATCCTTTGGGTCGAGTATTGAAACTTATCTATCCCAAAATTATGTCGATGAAAGATTATCTCATCAATAAAAGAAACTATAGGCCAAAAGCATTTTTACAGAAGGACGATCCGGAAGAATATAAAACTTTTATTAATACTACATTTGTTCAGCCTGATACAGATGATGGGTTTTTTGATTCATTAATCCAATCAATTGAACCGGAATATGTGATGACTTTGCAAGAGGTATAAAATTTTACTTTATTTTGCGTTTTAACCCTAAATATTTTCATCAACTCCGTTTTAAATAGGTCTTGATCACTGTGATCAAATGGCTCGTTGAAAAATATAAGCCCGAAACGTTCAGCGATTATGATAAAACTAATGTTCTCATGCGAGGTTATTGGAAGGTATGGTTTTATTTAAAAAATTTGTCATTTGAAAGTACTCACATATAAAGCAATCATATATGTTATTTTGTTCTTCTCTAAATAAATTATTAGGGAAGTAAAAATTCCGAATATACCAATCATTACCCTAATAGTATTCTTAGCGAAATACGTAACTCATCCTGTTGGCAGATTCTTTTCAATCGGTTAGTCAATATATTAAATCTTGGGTCTTCCTTATTTCATGAGTGTCTTTTGGAACCATATTAATGGCAGAACTACTAAATTATTGTTGATATTAGGATTGGGGGATGTGAAATGGCACATCTGCTAAGATGGACATCCACCTTCATTCACTTGCAGAATGATTGCTATTATCAAGCTACTGGTAAATCTTCAAATACCGATTGATCTATTCATTGGATCATCGCATTGATTATCACATTTAATACAGGTGTCCCCTGTGACAGTCTAGTCATAAAAAGTTCTCAAAAGAGGTCATACCAAGTGAGTCAAGATTGTTCATCCTCTCTTTCAATGATAAACTTAAGCCCTCAAGAACCTGCTAGAAAAAAAAAATTCCGATTAGAAACATCAAGGTAATTTAATTTTAATCGAAAAGCTGTAATCGGGGTTTTTTTTGAATTTAAATGATCGATTATAATAATTGCTCTGTCTGAAGTGAAACAACAATTAATCCACTGAAGGTGTTCCAAAATTTCCCCTATAACAACAACCTCTCCAATTATAGTAGGCAACGAGAATCTGGAAAGGAGAGTAATACTAATTCATTTACCTCAAGCGACAACAATAACATTAGGCCAAAGAAATCATACAACGAAACCACTGTTGGTTCATCTTCAACTTCAGAAATGAACCTGATGTCTCAAGAGCCTTTCAATAAACTTCCTCGATTGGAAACTCTTTCGAGGTAATTTTCACGAAATCCTATTGTTTATTGATTTGGATAAAATTCAACATTCCTCTATCTCTACAGTAAAAGAACTGATACTGCGGAAATGCTCAAAAGGGTGTATATTTTTTATCGTGGGCCCATTTGTATTTCTGCTGGTGATAAAAAGACTGTTTGGTTAGGTTTACCGCCTCAGCGTAAGCAATTTACTCTATAATTCGTTCTAGGTTACATGTGAATAAATTAAAGCAACTTTAATATGATAATAATTCAGATGTGTTAAACCAAGCTAAGCGACACGAATGTAATGCTCAAGATATTCTCTCGGTGATTTTTCCAAAACAGTTTCAATTATATAAAGATCCTGTAAACGAGATTGAAGTTTACAATAAAGTTAAAAAGATCCAAGACTCCTTAACCAACGTCAAATTGAGTGAAGAAAAAGTTGGAAAACAGATTCATTATCGATGTCTTGTTTTGCCTTTCATTTTATCCAATAAAATGACCCCGATTATTTTCATAGGAAACGTTTCCCGCATTTCTGGCGTCGGCAGTAGTTTTGATAGAAGAAATGATTTATCGCCATGCTGATTTCCAATGTCAAAAATTTTTGAGACAAATGTGTCCTATCGATGTGAGTTTATAAAGATCATATTAAGCATAAAAAGCTAGTTAACCTGACATTCTCCTGTATCAAATAAGGATGATGCTATAAATACTGGAAATCCAAAGGATATCTCTTGTCCTTTGGATCAGGTATCCAAATTTGTCAAGGGCGTACTAGATCGTTTGATACCTGAGAAATTTTGGGGGCGTAAAGACAACAAAATCGCTATATTCAAAAGCAAGTATTTCCCCAGTTGATTCAATTTTTCTTGATTATTGATTGTCAAACCAAAATTTCTTGTAGTTGTAGATAAATTCCTCTCTCTTGGAAGATATGAATCGATTTCTATGCATGAAGTTCTTCAGGGCTACAAGGTATTACTCATTTTTCCAAAGTTAATATTTAGCGAGAATCTCCTAATTATTTTTTCTTTTAATTATTTAGATGAAACAATCTAAATGGTTGCCGGTCCGTGATATGGTTAAGCGCAAAGCGATTATATCAGAATTCTTAAAATGGACTTTCGAAGGACTCTTAATTCCACTACTTCGGGTTAGATGAATCTCTAATATTATTCATTAATTTAACTGGTTTCTTGAAATGATTAATTCACGAAATTTTCCGCTAACTCTTCACAGACCAACTTCTACATCACTGACATTCAAAATGATGGTCATCGTGTTTACTATTTTCGACAGGACATCTGGCACAAAGTATCCGATATTGAAATTGCCCATTTTCTAAATAACAATTTCGAAAAACTTGAATGTGTAAATAATTTTCCTTCAAAATCAGTTGCCTTCCCACTTCATTTGATCTAAAATTCTAAAGAAGTATTTATTTGATTGCAATAGGAAAAAATACAACCACTCTCTCCCACAACGAAAGCCAGTTTTTCTTCTATCCGTCTTGTTCCAAAAAAGAATGGGTATAGGCCCATTGCAAAGAAATCGTTCTCTCATATAAATGATGACTTGACGGTTAAAAAAAATCAAATTACGATGAATAAAATCTTACTGGATGCTTTTAAAATATTGGCTTTGGAAAAAGTATGTCGCCATTTTCGAAAATTTAAAGCATGTAACTACAATGATTCTTCCTCATTCTAAAATACCCTTAGGAGCGAAGAGTAGAATTTTCAAATGGGACGGTCATGAGTACAAAAGATGTCTATAAGCGATTGGTTGATTTCAAAAAAAAATTGCCCGAAAAGTAAGTTTTTTAAATTTGAATATACTAGCCAAAGCTAACAATTTTTTTTACAGGAGAAAGCTGTATTTCGCCAAAGTGGATGTAAGATGCTGCTTTGATTCGATCGACCAAAATCTATTATTGCAAATCATATCGAATTTATTCCAGAGTGTAAGTATAAATCTTAAAATTAAAAACTTAATTATATTTTTCAATGTTTTTCGATAACTTCTATATGACTTATCAACAATAGCGTCGCTACAAGATGATCAAATTCACCACGATGTCTGCAATAGGCAATGAATATATCAAGACATATGACAAAAAAGCATGTCCAGCAGGTTTAAAGACAAGTTCCTTCATAAATTCGTCATAATTTAAAACCCGATCATTACATATTTAATTCATTTCCGTAAATATATAGAGGATTTTCCTTGCTTTCCACTTATCGCTGAAAGATTAGCAGAATCATTGAGCCATGTGTTGTTTGTAGATGGGGTTTCTTACCCTTACCGAGAAGCTAAAGAAGCTCTCGAATTCCTTGAGAACCACATCAAACAGCATATTTTGAAGGTAAGGCCATAAAGGCAGATATCTTATTAAAATGAATGTGTCAACGTCTCATAGATGTTGTTAACTAACAACCCTTAGGTTGGAGATAAATATTACCGGCAGAAAGTCGGGATACCTCAAGGCTCGATAATATCATCTTTATTATGCAGGTTTGTGCTTGTTGATAGATTGCTTTTCTTATTTCCATTCCGGCGTTGTTAATTTAAGACCTCCATTTTGCATTAAATAGTTTTTTCTTTGAGGACCTCGAAAAAACCAAATTAAATTTTCTTGATAAAGATGGGGTTAATATTTTTAATCCTTTATTCATTTTTTTCCTAAATAATTACGAGATTTATTTTCCCTTCGATATAGGTTCTGCTTCGATGGGTGGACGATTTCCTTTATATCAGCACGGATAAAGCCCAGGCGATACGTTTCTTGAGGCTCATGAATGAAGGTTTGTCGTTTTATATCTCCATCATAACTTGAGGCAGAATGCCAACATTTAAGATTTGATTTGAATTGATGTAGGTCATCCTGAGTATGGATGCTTCATAAACCCTGAAAAAACATTGGCAAACTTCGACCATGAAGAGGTCAAATTATCGCCAACCGAATTTCCGTGGTGCGGCCTCTTAATTCATACCAAAGATTTGGAGGTCAAGTGTGATTACTCTCGAACTCTTTCGACTCCACTTCGAGATCAAATGACGATCATGTCGAATATTTCTCCAAGCACAGAGTTCCAAAAAAAACTAAAGCAGTAAGTTTTTCCCTTTGATTTTCAAAATCTTTCTCTTTAATTTACCAAAAGTATTGATTTTTTTAGATTCATGAAAAAGAATTGCTCAGAAATTTTCCTAAATACGAGGTTGAACTCCGTGGCGACAGCCCGAGTCAATCTCTATCAAAATTTCTTGCTCGGGGCAATGAAATTTGACGAATATGTGGAGGAGTTGAGCTCTCGTGGGCTCAAATTTTCTGACGACTTGGTAATGGGGATCATTATAGATGCTATTAAAGGCATCTACAATGTGATCCCGTGTGAAGAAAAGTCTTCGATAACTTGGATCCACAAAAATCATGCCAAGTGGCTATGTGCACACGCCTTTTGGCGGGTGCACATAGCTAAGCCTATAAAGCATCAATATTTCGTCAATACTTTAAAGGACTTTTATTCGCAGTTGCAACTGACAACTCCAGAGAAAAATTGGATGTGGTCAGTTGCTGATCTAAATAGGTCATTAATTTTTAAAACTAAACTTGGATTTTAATAACCTTAATTTTCATGTGATTGCATATTGTGGCTACTTACAAAAAAGAAATTCAAAATTGTCGATTTAATCTTAAGTTGAATTATGTAAAAACTGTGTTTCAGTTGTTGCTTGGTTTTGCTGGTTTCAAATTGGTTATTAAAGGCAATATAAAGCTGTTTTGTGTAAAAGTTGACATTTCAGAAATTTTTAAATACTGTTATTAAAATTGAGTTTGTTAATTTATTTTTTCTTATTATACTTGTTATTACTGAATAAATTTGTGTTTTAATATTAAAGTTTTTAGTTTTTTATTTTTTTATTATATGTAACCAGTGTTACAGGTGTTTCTTGGGGTGTTGAGTAAATAACAAATCCGTAACTTGGTATACAAAGTAATTGGTGACGATGATAATCTGAAGGTATTTTATCTGAAGATTTTCCAATCGAGTTCTTTATATAATGGACAGAGATTCAATGGTAACAGTTTATCAGTAGTTTCCTGAAACCATAGTTTCGTCAATTGCTTGCTCAGCTTGATGGTTGATGATTCTCCTGGTACAATATCCTCCATAAGTGTATATCAATGCTGTTTCTTGACATCAGTTCCTCCGTAAGTTCTCCAAGAGTAAGTATTGTTTAAGCAAGTTTATTCCTTTGTAAGTCCTCCAAGAGTAAGTATTGTTTAAGTAAGTTTTATTCCTCTGTAAGTCCTCTAAGAGTAAATCCTTTAATCAAGTTAGTAGACAACAAAGAAAATAAAGAAAAGATAAAAGAGAAAATAAGAAATAAGCCAAGGCAATTTGCAAGTTAGTATTCTGTCAATAGCCATGATCAATAGCTATTGTTCTAGTGTGGTTAAGTATCAATTACTATCAACACTTCATGTTGATAGTGGCAGCAGGTTTGAGATAACAAACAGTTATTTATTTGTGGTTTTGGAAAGTTGTCTAGATGAAATCTAAACTGAGAGGTCTCACTAAAGAATTCTTTTTTTTTTGTAATTTTAATAATTATGATTTTGCGAGTCTAATTGATTTTATGAGTCTAATTGACTCCGCGAATCAATTGACTCTAAGTCCCATTGACTAATTTTCTAATTTCTGATACTACTGCTATATATACATATTTAAGATTCCTTAATTCCTCAATTCTTCATGTCAAGAATCCTGGAATTCTTGGAATTCTGCAATTCCTCATGTGAGAATTCTGCAATTCCTGGAATCCTGCGATTCTTCTGAGAGGAATCCTGGAATTCCATATTTACTACATCTACTTATAATTGGCTAATTTATATGCTAATATACTTCTTATATTTTATGAGTAATATCAGTTATCTAATTTATATGTTTTTTATATATAATTAATTTTTTAAAATTATACTTTATAAAAAAATTTTACATTATTTTTTATAAATTTAATTAATTATATTTTAGTTTTATTTTTATCTTTATTTATATCTTAGTTTTAAAGTTTTTACAAAAATTATAAACAAGTTAACAAATTATTATTTAATAAAAAAATAAAATTTTTATTTATTTTATTATTTAAAAATAAATTATTAAATTTATTTTAAACTTTTAATCTTTTTTGCAAAATGCAAAAGTTTTTGCCAAATTTTTAATTAAACTTAAATATATTATTAATCATAAATAATTTCTAAAAAACAATAATCTTAACATAAAATATTAAATTATTTTATTAATTTATAAAAGTTTTAAACATAACAAAAAATTTAAATAAAAATCTAAATAAACCAAAAAAATCAATTTTATAATTAATAACCAAATAATTTTAATTTTAATTTTAATATTTATAACAATATTAATATTTACAAGTTTTTTATTTAAAAAATTTGAATATTATTTTTAACTAAAATATATTAACAAGCTAAAACAACATTAAAAACCAGAAATAATTTAAAATAAACAATAATATATTATTACAAACTATTAGATTTTAACTTAATTTTAAAAATTTTATCTAAAAACTTTAATAAAACATTACAAAAACAATATTAAATAAAAACAAAAACAAATATAATAAAAAATTTTACAATCTTAAAAATAATAAAATATATATTTAATTTTAATAACAGTATTTAAAAAAACTTAATTATAAAACTTTAATTGTTTTTTATATGACAAGTTTTTATTTATGAGCAAAATTTTTTTAATTGTTTTTTTAAATATATTAAAAAATAATAATATAATTACAATTATATATATTATTTATGTATTTATTTATTTTATTGTCAGTTTTTTTTCTTTTAATAATAGTTTTTTTTATTTAATAATAGTATATATTTTGCTGTTATTAATTATAATAATTTGTTTTTTAATAGTTAAAGTAGTATTTAAATAATTTTTGATTTAATATTTATAAAAAATATAAAAAGTTTTTTAATTATTTTAATTCAGAAAATAATTGTTTATATTAATTAAAAATATTTTTATTTAAAAATAGTGTATTTATTTATTGATAATTTTTATTAATTTTTTGGATTAGTATTATTATAACAGACAGTTAATCAAATTATTTGTAATATTTTTAAATTATATATTATATACCGATTAAATTATTAAAAATTATTTTATATTAATTTTGTAAAATATAAAAACTATTGTTTAAAACTTTGTTAATTATAAAAAGTTTTTTCTATTGGCTAAAAAATTTATCTTTATACATATTATTTTTGTTTAAATAATATTTTAAAACTAAGTTATCAATATTTAAAAAAATGATTTGTATATTTTTTTTTGAATTTATTTTATTTTTTCAAAAACAATTATTTGTGTTTTTATTAATAAATCAAGAATTGTATTAAGTTTTTTTTACAAAATATCTTTGTATTTTTTATTGTTGTTTTTTTCAAAAAATATTGTTTAATATTAGTTTTTATTGATAAAATTGTTATTTTTCTATAAAATAAATAAAACTTTTTTCTCTTCTTCATCCAAAATTCCCAAAAAAGAGTCAAAGTTTTTTGAAAAAAAAGTTATTTTCACAATTCAATATGATAAATCCAAACCCTTTATTCTTGACTACGAAGCCACTGTTGGCTGTAGTATTGCAGTTATAAAAAAGACTGCTAAAGTTTCTGGTTCTAATGATAGCTTCAAGCCTGTTCTTCCAAGGAAGAAGAGAAGAGATAATGCATTAGAAGATAGTTTTGGTGGTAAGGTTGTTGGTTCTGAGGTTTAGAATAGTTGTTCATGGAGTTCAGAGACTAGTAATACCACTGAGTTTGATAGCATTGACATAGAGGAAGAATGTCTGGTTGAAAAAATTAGCTTTAGACAAGAAAGTAGAGAAGAATCTGGTGGTGTTGATACTAATATGATGCCTAAAAGTCCCAAAAGAATTGTTACCAAGCATACTCTTGAGAAGCCTCTTGGCACTATTAACTTTGGCATGGAAAATGATGATGATGATGATATTTTGGATGGATCACTCTTTCTTCCTCCCCCTTTTTCTCTCAAACATATGGTGCAAATCTCAGTCAGAAAATCTTTTGCTCTGGATATTAATCTTGAAGTGGTGACTGGCAAGTCATCTTAAGAGAAATTAGCTTATGTCAGAAAAATTTTTTCTGGTGTAAATGGTTTTGGGGGGGCCTCTACCCTCTCAAAATTTGGTGGAATAATTCAGGCTTTTTTTACTTCTGATGAGGCAATGATGGCTACAGCAAAATTGGCAAATAATTGTGGTATTGTAGTAAACACTAATCTTAAGCACCCTGGCAACAATCATATGAATCGGACAATTGTGCTGAAAGAAATCCCAGTGGGAACATCTGTAGAGGTTGTGTGTATAGCTGTGTCCAAATTTGGGGTAATTAAGATAATCAAAATACAACTAGTGAGTTTGTGACAGAAAGCAATTATCAAATTGAAGGATCAAAATCAAGCTGATCTGTTAGCTGCTAAATGGTCCATCCTAATTGGGAAAGATACGGTATGAGTGGCCAGGGCTAATATTGACAAACAGTTGTGGGATGCCCAAGATAGTTTCAGAGCCTTGCTGTATATTCTCCCCATGGAAACCACTGCTCATGATTTGTGAGATTTTATTGGTTCTATTGGTGGAAAGACCTGCTTCATTGATCATAATTCTGTCAGTTATTTTTGTGTTCACTGTGCTACTGTGTGCTTTAACTCTAAATCGGATTTGGTTGGTGCTATGACAGTGACTCCAGTTATAAAGAGTGTTAGTTTTCACTGGTCTCGTTTCTTTTAGGCTTCATGTGCGATTTGCATAGGTTTTGGTCATACATCTCTTAATTGTTGGTCAGTTAAGGATGCTGTGGCTCTGGGCAGCAGAAAGGCTCCCCTTTTGGCCCAAGACCAATTCAGATTGGCTAGGATTTATGTGAAAAAGTCTGTCCTTATTTCTTGTCCTTTGGCTTTCAGTGGTAAAACTTGGGTGTTAGTAGTTAATGCTCTTCCTGTGCATGCTTCTCATGGTGCTGGTATGTCTCTTGGTTTTAATAAAATTGGTAAACCTCTTCCTCCAGTTGTGGACAACTTGGAATCATGTCTGGTTGGTATTAAAAGCAGTCTTGTCAGCCTCGCGAAACAGATTAGTGAGTTGGCTAAGAGGTTGGAGTCACTTGTGCTGACAGTTTCCCAGCCTAGCCCTGGATGTCAGCTGCTGGTAACCCCCCCCCCCCCCATCACAGAATTAAGGGGAGGATATAGTGATGAGAGTGAATTCGGGTGAAGCCACTAATAACAAGATTGTTCTGATTGTGGACTCAACAGCATTCTCTCATGTTGTCAAACTGGAAAAAATACTGGATGGCCTCTCCAGATCTGTGTTGAGCTTGTCTGCTTGCTTTAATAGTTTGGCTTTGGCTGGTAGTGCCACTTCTTTAACTTCTTCTCAATGAGTGATCTCATGTGGAGGATTGTTATATGCAATGTTAGAGATATAAATATTCCTGCAAAACAGGATGATATTGTTAGATAGCATAAAGATATAGACAATTTGGTTTCGATTTTCATGAAAACAAAGTTAAAAAATAAGGCTCGCTCTTGATTGGTCAACAAATTTGATAATGTTTGTGTGTTTTCTTCTGGTTTGGACTCTGGTTATGTAGGTGCTGGTGTTGTAATTGTTATGAACAGATCTTTGGTCAGGCATGTGTATAAGATTTTTGAGGTCCCAGGTCATCTTCTCTGCATTAGATTACTTTTCAAAAACAAACTTTCGGTTTTAATTCTGGGTCTGTATACTGGTGCCTTCTTGGTTACTCAATTTTCCCAAGCTAATAAAGTCAATTCCTTGATTGTAAGGGCTGTAAATGAATTATCTTTTGTCATTCTTGGTGGTGATTTTAATGAAGATGGCTTTCATAAGTGTGTTAGTTTTAAAAGGTGCCATGATTTGGGTTTGGTTAATTCTTTGGGTGGGAGCTCTTTTGCTAAGGCACCAACTTGAAGCAATTCTCGGGGTGTTTCAAAAATGATTGATTATGTATTTGTTTCCTCAAATCTGGTGAATGCAATAATGCAACATAGTGTTTTTGTTGTCAATGAGCATTTTAACATGAATCACAGAGCTGTTTCTGTGTTTTTGGATTTGGGTGGCCTTCTAGATACAAGATTAAACTCTCTTCGCAAACAGGCAAATAAGAATTAATAGAAGTTCAATTTTAAGGGTGCTGATAAAATCAAATAGAATAATTTTAAACGTTCTACGCTGGTAAATGCTGCAATGTTCTTGGGTAAATTCACTGTGTCTGTGAGGTTTTCGGATTTGGATGCTATGTGGTGTGTTATGCACAAAATTATGACTCTTTTGGCTAATGAAATTTTTAAAAAAAAGTGGTTCAAGGAGTTTGATGAAATTTTCACTAAGAATTCTTCAAAGTTTCATAAATTAGAGCTTTTGGTTTCTAGAATTGTCAAGATTTTATGTGAGGAAAATGCTGGATACTTTGTTTATCTTATGAAATGTTGGAGTTTTGTGGACAATGTCAAGTCTTCTGTTGTTCAAAATCTGGTGGACTCTGGAGCTGGTTCTGATTGTATTTGTTCTGCTCTTTTTGGTGCTAGAAAGTCTTACCATGCTTTCAAACTCACTGAATCTCTGAGAGCTAAGAAAGCTAACATCAGGTCTGCCATTGATAAGAGAATGAAGAGCTTTGAAGTCAACAAGAGTCATATGATCAGGAGTGTACTAGAGTGTTCTTTCTGTAAAGTGGTGCTAGACCATCTAATGGTTAATGATGATCTGATTTTGAAGCCTGATTTGGTTAAGTCTAAGATGGATGTAATCATAGAGGAATGGACCAAGAAGTCTTATGTTGTTGATGATATCTCGATTGATTGGCACTGTTAATATCAACCTTTGGATTATGTTTTTGATGAGGCTTTTTCTGGTGTAATATGCCCGATTAGTTTTGATAAGTTCTTTGAAGTGGTTTCTGACTTGCCTGATGGCAAAGCTGCTGGTTTGTCTGGTATCTCAAATGAACTTTGGAAACATTGCGATAAGTCTGTTCTGGATATGCTCTTGGTGATTTTGAATCTTTGTCTGTCTAATGAATTGGTGCCTGGCCCTTGGAAAGAGGCCTGGATCTTGATGATTCCCAAACCATATGAGTGAGAGGGTGTTTTAACCAATATTTGTCCTATTGCTTTGATTGAAACAGCTTGTAAAATTCTTTCTAAGATTCTTTCTGACAGAATCTCCTCAGCATGTAGTGCTTTTGATATCCTTTGTGGGGACAACTTCTCAGTTTTAAAGAGTATGACAACTCAGTTTCTTATTTTCGCAATTGGTTCAGTGGTTAAAGACACTTTAGAAAAGGACTGAAAATTCTGGCTGGTTCTGCAGAACATGCGGAAAGCATATGATTCAGTTGGCTGGAAACATCTCAAAAATAGTTTGGTTAGGATTAAGATGTGTAGCAGATTTATTTGTTTTTTTGGCAATATTTATAATGATCGTACCAACTGGGTTATGACTAATTTTGGTTTGACGAATGGTTATTGTGTACAGGATGGCCTAGATTAAGGAAAAGTTTTCTTCCCCCTTTTGTGGTGAATATTTTATGACTCTTTGTTGTGTGAGATCAAGTGCTAGAAGAGTGTATGTAGATATAGACTGAATTTTCATTTTATTTTCAAAAATGGTTGTGCCAAGTCTTGTGCTGGATGTTCTTCCTTTTTTGTTGCTGGTGCCTTTGTTGATGATACGATTTGGGTTGGTAGCAATCAAAACACTACTCAACATATTTTCAATATTGCCAGTGAATTTTTTCAGATCAATGATATCTTAATTAACAACAACAAAACAGTGGTGATTCCTATTAACAACAGAGTTAGCAATCTTTCTCTTACTATCAGTGGTCTGCTTATTTCAATCACCAAAAAGGGGGAGTCTCATAGATACTTGGGTATTTTTCTTTCAACAGAGAGCCTTTCCAAACTTAATTTGGTGAAAGCACATTCAGATGTTTGTTTTTTCACTAATTTGGTGTTAAAGAAAGCTGTCTTAGATAAACAGTTCTTGTATTTGGTTTTGGCAGTTCTCTACCCTATTGTAAACTATAGAACACAGTTTAGCTTTATTCTTATTGGTGTGTACAACAAATGAGATGTTTTAATTTGCAAAGGCTTGAAGCTAAAATCTGGTCTTCTATCGAACTTTCCTAGTGATACAATTCACCACACCTCTTTTTATGGTTTGAAGTCTTTTTCACAGTGTCAATCTGAGGGTAAAGTTGCCTTGCTTATTAGTTTTGCAAACTTTGGTGGGATTTTGGGGCACTTGTTCAGTCACAGATCTCATAACTTATAGCTTCAGTATTGGCAACCTATTCACCTATTGGTCTCCCTTGCTCATATTCATGTCAATGTTTCAAATAATTTCTTAGCTAGTATGGTTCATATTTTTTTTGACTGCAAGTTATCTTTGGATGGCTTTTTGGCCAGCTTTTTCTAGTTTCACAGTAGAGTATCTATGTCTGTTGTTCTTAGTGAGCCTCTGTTTTGTAAGATTTTACCTTCTCTCCAGCAGTATGGCATTGTTTTCGTGGACCAGTTTCATGATTGTTTTGGTAGTGTTTTTAGCTAACACACCTTTAAGAAATGGAAGAGGCTGGACTCTCATGGTTCAGTTCCCAATTGGTTTGATATTTCTGTTGCTTTTCTTGTGGCTTTTCATTTTTTTTCCTTGGCATTGGCTGGTGTTGGCCCTCTGGACATTCATGGTTCCAATGATTTTATATCTGTCTGTGATTGTCTTTCTCGGGTTGACATTGATAGCTTGTCTGTGTATATGGATGGTTCAGTAAAAAATTTGGGCACAATTGGTTGTAGAGCTGGAACTGCTGCCTTTTTTGAGAACATTAATTTGGGATTGGGTGTTGGTATTCAAGGCTTAATGTTATCCACTTTAGCAGAACTGCAGGCTATTGCATTGGCTCTAGAGTGCATGCCTGCAGCTCGTTCTGTCCATCTGTTTTCGAATAATCAGACAGCTTTGGATACTTGCAGGTCAGAGTTTGACCTAGTGTATCCTGATTTTTGCAATTAGTGTTGGGTCGAGCGTTGGCATATTAGGAATGTTATTCGCAGTAAGAATTTGAGAGTTAAATGGTGCAAGGTTAAGAGCCATTCTGGTATCTTGAGGAATGATTACATTGATAGCTTTATTGACACTGCATCTCTCTCTGGTTGGTATTTTCCTCCTCATGTTGATAAACATTTTTTATTGGCAGATGGTGATGTTGTATCTGGTAATTCTAGGCATTTTGTTCATGATGTTTTTCATGTTGTTTGTCAAGCACATTGGAAGGTCAAATCTGGTTCTAGATTTCTAGATGGTGATTTGTGTTCAGATGTTGATTGGCTTTGTTTTTCCAGAGTTTGGCATTCTGATTTGCATATGGCCACTGGTTTTACCAGCAGGCTGACTGCTAATACTCGAACTTACCTCATGAAGGCTTTGCACCATCAGCTTCTCATAGCTATTCAGAAGTGTATTTATGACAAATATTACCCTAGTGTTTTGTGTCTGTATTGTGGTGAGGTGGAAGTGTTTGACCATGTGTTTTCTTGTGTAGTTGATAATTCAGCTCGTCATCAGATCTTGAAATCTTGTATGTTTTCTTGGAAGGCACTTTCTGGTCTCTCCCTTTCTTCTTTGGGTGTGTTGCAACTGCTGTCAACCTGTGCTTTGAATTTCCCAGTTTTCTCAGCTTTTTACAAGAGTTTTGTTTTTAATGGTTGGCTTTGGGAGGCTATTTCCATCTTCCATAATCCCAAAGTTGCTGGTGTTAGAATTTCTGATTTTGTGCAATCTATTTGTCTTGCCTTTAGGAATGACATTTGGTTGGTTTGTGCTAAACATTACACATTCATGGAAAAGAATGGCCTAATCCCTGTAGATGGCTCAATCTCTATCTCGGTCTCTGGTTTGGTTTCAGAGTTCTTGGCTGGTGTAATTAAATTACTTAGTATTGCTGAAGCTTTTGGTGTCCATTTTGACTTTCACAGGTCTTGTTCATTTTTTTCAGGTATTGGTAACCCAGTTTCTGTTAATATAAGTATATAGTGTTGTCCTAATTGGCTCAAGTGGCTGGTCACATGTAGAAAATGCATGATTCATGCTTAATTTAGATCATTTCATTGATATATAGTTCTAAGTAGTGTTTAGATCTCACTCATTAAATGAATAAAAAATAAATAAATAAATAAATAAAAAAACATATAATTTGTAATATTATAATTTATAATTTTATTAATAAACAAAGATAAAAACAGTACTTTGTCTTATAAATTTGTTTTTTACCAGTTTTGATTGATGTTTTATATAATATTTTATTGAAATATTTTATTAAGTTATTTGTTTAAAAATAATGTAAAGATAAAAGTTTATAATATACTTCTAATTTTTTACAAAGTTTTTTAATTAATATATTAAAAAAAAGTCTTTTTTTAATAAATAAAAGTTTTTTGAAACAGTCATAATAATATATAATATTTTTATAAATAAATTAACAATAAAAACTATTATTTAATCAAATATAATTTTTGTTTCTATTTATTTTGTAAAATAATTGGTGTTTATTATAATATATCTGTTTTTATTAAAAATTATTATTAAAAATTTAACAATATTAATATTAATTTTGTCAAATAATTGATTAATAAAAATTAGATAAATGTTTTTTTTCTATTAGAGATTTTTTTTAATAAATATTACAAGTTTTAATGTATTTAACAATATTTTTGTTAAAATAAATTAATAATACCAAACTAAAATTTTTTAAATTGTTTTTGTTTTTTTAGAATATTTAACTAATAAATCAATATATATATTATAAATCACAATTTTTTTTTCTTTAAATTTTATGATTTTTTTAAAGCAATTAGAATTTTTTTATTTTTTTTATATAACTAACTCTAATAAAAATTTAATTGTTTTTACAAATATTTTTTTTGTTATTGAATATAATTTAATAAGTATTGTTTTTTATTTAAAATTTTATTAATACAGAATAATTGTTTAAGTTTATTAAAGCAATTATATTAATAATTAAATTAAATTAATTAAAATAATAATTATTATTACTTGATAATAAGTTTGAAAAAAACATTAATGTTTTAATAATTAGGTTTTTTGTAAATATTATATATTATAATTGAATTTATCTAATTAAAATATCTAATAAATTAATTATTTATGTTTTAATTTTTTTTTTATATAATTAAATCAAAACTTAATAATTTGTTATTATTAAAAATTTGGTACCAAAAAAATATTTGTTTTAATAATTAATAAATTAAATTACTGTTAAATATTTTTGTTTAATAACTAAATAAATTTGTTTTTTTGAATAATTGATTTAAAAAAAGAGAATTTTGGAAAAATTTTAACAAATTTTTTATAATAAAAAACCAAGTAATTTATAAATATTTATTGGTTGTTTAAGATTTTAAATCAGACAACCAAAAAACTAGATAGATTAATATTCAAAAAAAATTTAATTAAATTAATTTTCAAGTTAGTATTTTTTTTAAAAATTATAAATATTCAAAGTATTTATTTTAAATTTTTAAATATATTATAATATTATTTAAATAAACTAAAATAATATTTTTGTTAATTAATTTAAATATTTTATTTATTAATTGTTAAAAAATAAAAAAAATATTGATTAATTTAAAAAATATAATTATAAATTTATAAATATTATATTTAATAATAAAAACAGTTTTTTTTTAACTTTTTAAATTTAAATTTATTTGTTTTTGGTTTTTTATATAAATTCAAGTTTTTCTATTTGGTTTATTTTTTTTTGATAAATTTATTATTATAATAATTAAATTAATATAATTTCAAATAGATAAAACAAGTTTTTTTTAGTAATAATAATATATTATATTATATTAATTTATTCAAAAGTATTATTTTCTTTTGAATTATTAAGCTATTTTTAATTAACAAATTTTTAATGGTTATTTTTTTTTTGAAAAAAGTTTTTTTGTTTTATTATTAATAATTATAATTTATTCTTAAATAACTTTTGTATTTTTTTTATTTTTTTAAAAGTATTAGACTAATTAATTTCCAATTTTTGTAATAAATTAAGCAAAACATGTATTTATTACAAAAAAAATACAATGGTTTTTTATATTAATACTAAATACAAGAATTATTAGTATTTGTATTTAACTTTTTTGTCAATTTGTTAATAAAATTTTTAAAGATATGTTAAAAAAATTGAATTTTTTCGTAAATTTAATTGTTTTTTTATTAATATAAAAATATGTTTTAATTAATAAGAATTCAAATTAAATATGTTGTTAATTTGGTTATTAGTTTACTTAAAAAAATTAATTAATTTAAAAATAAAAATAAAACATATTTTTAAAATTTTTGTAATATAAATAGTTAATTAATTGTGATTAGTTTTAATAAATTGTATTAAATATAAAATAATAAAATAAAATATTATAAAAAAACAATCAAAAATTTTATACTTAAGCATATTTATAATAGGTAAACATTAAAAGATTACTTAAATAAAATAAAAACAATAAATTTATTTAATTAGTTAAATAAATATTAGTTTTAAGTTTAAATAATTGTTTATATATTAAAAACACAAATTTTTATATTTGTAATTATTTATATTGTAATTATATAAATCTAAAAGAATTATACTTTGTTAAAATAAAAAAATAAAAAAATAAAATATTATTATTTGTTTTATAATTTCGTATTGTAATCATTTTTTAAAATTTAATTATTAAATTTTTTGACTATTACTTTTTTTAATTGTAGTAAAATTTTTGATAAATAACAAAAAAAAATTCTTTTTAAAAATATAATTAAAAATAAATTAATTTCTATTTGATATAAATATTTATATTATAAAATTTTGTTTTAATATATTAATTTATTATAATAAAAAGATTTAGTTTAACAAAATTAGTTACAACAGAAATAAAAGATAAAATATATTTTATTTTAATAGCAAAAAACAAAATTAACATTATCAATAATAATAATTTTGGACTTGATGTAAATAGTTTATATAATTGTTTTATATAGATAATCAATTTAATTGTCCAAATTAGAAGGAACGTCGAACTTTGCGTGTTCCAGCTTGAGATATCTCGACCGTTTTCCTTCTTGAGTCTTACTTGCCAAAACCAAAACGAGGCTTTATCCTCTTCCATTCACTCATCAGTTGAACACAAACGTACCTTCCAGTTATCAATGATGGGCTGCGCTTTGCTTTTCCATAGTGTATTAGACCTCAGAATAGAGTTTCTTGAAATTAGCATTTTGGGCAATATTCTCCCCATAGTACCTGAAGTACATTTACCAAATATCGGTTTTGTCAAAAAAATCCCATGGCAAATCATTTCGTTATGTGCTTGTTTTTTTTAACTTATGGATTACAAAAAAAACTTATATATTATAAAATTACCAAATACTTGAAGCATTTAGAATTTTAATTGTATTTCGTTAATACTATAATTTTGTAATTTTTTAAAAACATTATAATTATTAAAATTATTAAGAATAATTAATTGAATAAACTAAATAATAAATCATATTAATATTAAAAAAAGATTTGTACTTTAAAATTACTTATTATCAAAAATATTTAAATATTAATATTTATTATTTTCATTTAAAAATGCAAAATACATTATTTAGAGATAATTTCTTTCATCACAAAACATGATAGTATGATTGTTTACATCTGGCTAAAACCAAATTTAACACTTAAAGACCGAAAAAGACATGCCTCCAAAGAAAGCTAAAACTTCAAAAAAAGTTACTGCAACGAAAGAAAACGTGAAATCCGCTCCCAAAGACAAGGAGGTTACCGACGCTCAAGAAACTAAAGTAACGCCTGATATCATAATTAACGAATCTCAAGATATTGAAACGAGTTCTAAGTCAGGAGTCACAGCAAAGGTAGGTCACCCTAACATGCGTCCTTCTAAATAGCAAGTAAAAATTATTTTTTTATTTTAAAACTCTTGCTTTTTCAAATGCATTCGAAAGGCAAAAAAACCAGCGAAACCACGTGCTCCCCGTAAACTGAAAGATTCTGGGCCGAAACAAGTAAAAACAAAACAAAATAAAGGAGAAACCAACAAGACGAAGCGTGGCCAAAACTTGAATCCTCAAAAACAGTCAAAAAAGGAGGAAACAACTTCAGATTCGGAATCCGACTGGGAAGATCATGGACTGCCCCTTGTCAAAATCAGAGATATCCCGATAATACAAAAACCAGAAGACATCACATCACCCAAAATAATTTCATCCTCATCTAAAGTCATTGCCCTCCCCCAGAATAATGACAATTCTGATATTATCAATGTTAATGGAAAACGAAGGGCTAATTCTCCCACACAAAATGATCAGACCGTCCAAATCTCTGACGAAACCGGGGATAAAAAAACCCCGCAGTCTCCCAAAAAGGCTCGAATCAATCGAAGACAGCCAAGGAATACAACTGTCTCCGTTGAAACACCTGACATAGTCAATAGGAAAAAGAGAAAAGTTACGCCTCCTCCAGAAACTAAGGACCTGGACGAGGTACAAACTGATGATTCTTTAAGGTCACTCAAAAAAACAAGAATCAAACGACCAAACCTTAACGCTATATCTGCTGAAGAAATTCAAACACAGCTTCAAGAAATCACTCAAGCCAAAGACGCGCATATTAAATCACTTGAAAATCAATTGGGAAATTTGAGGCTCGAATTAAATCAATTTCATATAGCTAGTAAAAAAAAGGAAAGTCAACTCATTCAGCTTCAGAAGGCAGAATCAAGGGAAAAAGGTTTGTTTACTCTCCTAATTACTCTTGTTCGATTCAATTGCAAAAAATTTAACTATTTACTGATCACGTTATACTAGAGTTGGAAGAGCTCAATTCTAGATTGAAGGCTCAATCCGATTCCAAAACAAAGGAATGTGAGAGGCAAGTCGTTTCCTTGCAAGAAAAAGGTAACTATCTGATTTTCAATTCCGTGAATTCAACTTCAATCAAATAAAAGATTTGGAAATTGTCTCAATGCAGTCAAACAACTTCAGAAAGAGCTTGATTATGAGACAAGACAGAGCCAAAATCTCATAAAACAACATAAAGGCCAGTTCTCATCAAACTCTCAGAACTCTGATCCATCTCCTGAGATTAGGTTATACGAAGACCTGACAGGAGTAACGGTATTAGATCTCAAGATTGAAAGCAAACGTAAAATATTTGATTGTATTCATACAGGCTCTGGTGAGGGAGAAGGTATTAAATCTTGCGATTTACATTTGCATCTTGTTAAATTTTCCCAGTAGGAACTTTTGGTTAACGCGTTTCCAGACTTACATTTCAAGCTAATCCTTAACGATGACGGCCGTTGGGAATATTCACCAGATCTCCAAATGCCACGTGATCGATTCTTGTTGGCTATCTTAGACGAACATTTGCAAGAAGAACTCGAATTTAGTTCTGATCAGTCACAGGCCTTTTTTTGGCGGCTCTTGAATTCTCTTCAGGGCCGCTCTGTGGGTCTCCACACCGAAGAAGACCGTCCTGATTGTTGAGAAAAGGAAATTGGACTGTGAACAAATATACAAAATGAAAAAAAGCTCAACGGACGACGTGTGACGTGGACTCAATCCGGTCACGTCTCCAAGATTCTGGAGGCATGACTGGTGTAAAATTATAAATATTTTCCAGAGATTATTAGGGATCTAGAGAGTTCATAAAATTGTTTTATATTAATAGCCCAATTTTTTCAAGAAGAGTTTATCTCTGGTAGATTATTTTTGGATTCGTCTTGGTTTTATAATAAGGGTCGAAAATTCTGTTCTTTTCAATATAAAATATTTATGACATTGTGAACTGCAAATTTTTTAAATTACAGACTACTTTTCGTGGATTTTGATTTTTTTCAAGTTTGATTAACTGATGGCAAAACATTTCATCTTTTGCTTATTTATAATATTGTTTATGTTTAAATTAAAAAATAAGTTATAATGATCTAATATTTTATATTATATTTTACTATTATAAGATATGTTCATATATTTTTTGTTAATGATAATTAAAAATGCCATTTTGATAAATTATAATTAATATAATACTTAATTATATTTTTAAATTATATAAAATAAATTGTATTTATTTTATATAATTAAAAAAACTTTTTTTCTTTCCTATTTTTATGATCATAATCAAGACAAAAAGCAAAAAACTGCATTTTTTTTATCTTTTTTATTACTTAAAGCAACTGGTAATTTTTTTACCAATAAAGTATTAACAATTATTAAAACTACTTAATAATATTTTATAATGACTAATTTTTTATTGTTTTAAAAGCATTTTTTTTATTTTTAATTAAAAGTTTTTTTAAAACAGTCTATTTGGAATAGTTTTAGTATAATTTTATTTTTTTTAAAAGTTTTAAAATATTTATAAGAAACTAGTAACCAAGTTATTTTTTTCTGTTTTTTTTTATTGCTGTTTAAATAACCAAAAAAGCCAAAATAGCCAAAAAACAATCTTTTTAACTCTTAATTATGTTTAATACCAAATTTTTTTCTGGTGTTTTAAACAACAACAATAAAATTATATTGGCTAATTTTAATTTGAATTAATTTTTAGCTGTATTTTTTAATATATTAATTTTTAACTAATTTTTATTAGTCTTAAAACAAAACAATATATGTTTTTATATATGGTTTTATTTAATTATATTATTTAATTATTTAATTTCAAAAATTAGACTAATTAAATAAAATTAAAATTAATTGCTGTTACTTATAGAAAAAAAATACAAAAAAAAATACAAAAAACAGATTATAAAAATAGACCAATAAGAAAATAGTACTCAATATGTAAACATATTTTCAAAAATATACATATTTACAAAAAATGAGCATATTTTCAGAAAATTACAACACATTTTCTAAAATGTGCATATTTGTAAAGAATAAACATATTTTTAAAAAATTATAACATATTATATAGAAATAAGCATAGTTATAGAAAATAGCATAAAAAAAAATAAGAATGTGTAAAATTTTGTATACTAGGAATTAAAATATGATTTATTTTTTAAAGTGCTTTGATATTTTTTTAGAGATAGATTATTAGACAACCATAGAATAATTATAAATTAAAAAATATTAAATTCTTAAGATTTAGTATTATTGTAATTTATAAAAGCTTCAGTATACATAAATAATTTTTCTATTAAAACTAATAAGCTTACTTTTAAATCTAACTGCAATATTATTAAACTCTTTCTTTCGTTGATCTCCCGGTCACAACGAGAGCTTTGAGTCGTCACTGAAATAGCCTTTCTTTTCCCTTTCCCCTTTACCTTTCTCCAGTTATTTCTTTAGACATTCCCCCTTTTGTTGCTATGAAACCGGTGGGCTTTGCTGCTGGTGGTTCTGGGTCCGTTTCAGCTGGGTTGGGGACCCGGTCTGGTGTCAAAAATAAGCACTCGGTTGGTCTTCATTCTCGCGGTGCATCCTATAAGAAGCCGAAAAAACCTGTGGTGGTTGACAGGTTGGTGGAGTCGTTTACTAGTGTCTCGAACGTTATGGATGAAAGTGGTAACAGACCTAACATTGGGTGATTGTGGGCTAGCGAAGTCAACAGCGAAGTGGACAGCGTGAGTGGCGTCTCAGACTTGGATAACGTGGAAAATGTTATTGCTGAAAAAACTTGCTATGCAGAGTCAGATGTTTCAGGTTTGGACAACGATATAAACAATGTCATGCCAAAGAAGACGCGTACTCGCACCTATGTTCTGAACAGTAAGCTGCCACCTCTTTTTTTCAACGTTCCAAGTGATAGTGAGAATACTTTGCCTCTCCCGAGTCCCAAATTTCATGGATTCAATCGCTTTCCTCCAATCGGGTCACGTGCACCAGAGAAACGGAATTTTAATTTGTCAAAATTGTTTGCATTGGATATTGAGCTATCTGCAGTTCCTGACAAAACTAATAATGATAAAATAATCAGTTTGAAAAAAAATTTTTATTGCATTGATGGGTTTGGAAGAGTCTTAACTCCCTCAAAATTCCCTGGGATCATCAGATCCTCATTTACTTCTGAAATTAGTTTAAATAAGGCTAGGAAATTGGCAATCAGTGAGAAAATTTTAGTCAATAATAATCTGAGAAAATCAAGTGTCCATTCAGATTGGGAAGTGATAGTCAAGGAGATCCCAGTGGATCTTCTCAAATTGGCAATTGAGGCAGTGTTCTCCAAGTTTGGCAAGATCATTTTAATCAAAGTGCAGCTTATTGGTCTTTGGCAAAAGGCCCTAGTGGAATATGAATTATCTGAAATGGCTGATTTGGTTGCAGCTAGATGATCTGTGCTCATGGGAAAGGATTCTGTTCGCATGGCAAAGGCAAATATTGATAAACAAACGTGGATGTTGAGAGATCAGCATCGGGCATTGCTTTACACTCTTCCAGTTGGCACCAATGCTCATGATCTCTCCAGTTTGTTGGAATCATATGGTGGGAAAACTTGTTATATCGGCTGTAATCCTAGTTCATATGTTTGTGATAGATGCACTGTAATTTGTTTTGGTAATGAGGCATCCAAGTTGGCTGCTATTGGTACCATTCCAGTTTTCAAAAATGTGAGTTTGTGTTGGGCTGGTTTCTCTTTAGCCTGTTGTGCAGTGTATAAACAATTCAGTTATGTTTCTGATGTTTGTTCTATGGGTGGGAATTCTGGTGCTTGCAGTAGGCAGGTGGTAACTTCTCAGGATTGGGTTTGTCTGGCTAATGTATATAGGAGGAAGCAGGCTCTTATTGCTCATCCAGTTTCCTTTGGTGGCAAGACATGGGCCCAAGTTGCTGATGGCACTTCCTTTCATGTGGTTTCTTTGGGTCCTTTTTCTGTTGGTGCGAGTTTCAGCGCAGGATCAGTCTCAGTGGAATCCTCTCCTCCTGATATCTCTGGTTTATGCAGTTGGTTGGCAATTTTGGAATGCTTTTTGGAGCTTTTGACAGACTGAGTTTCTGCCATTGCGAAGAAGCTGAGTTGTGTTAAGGTGATATCTTTGGTGTCTTCCTCTCTCGCCTCTCATCCCGTTGCGTCTGCTTTTCTGGTCTCATGTGTGGATTTGGATATGGTGCTGGACATTCCGTTGGTGACTTCTCCTTCTCTTTGCCCTACCGTTGATGATGCCAATCCTGATTTTGGTTCCAGTAGTTCGAAGGTTCTAACTGCCAAAGTTGGTGGTTTGGAGTCAAAGTTGATGACTTTGGATGCATCAGTCGGCTCAGTTTTGGCAAAACTGGATATGTTGTGTTCTGGTTTGGGTTCTTCGGTTTTCTCGTCTTCTCAATGACCGGTTTAATTTGGAAGGTTGCTATGTGTAATGTTCGGGGCATGAACATTCCTGTGAAACAGGAAGATATAGTTCATTGGCACAAGGACATGGAAAATTTGGTTTCTATTTTTACTAAGACAAAGTTGAAGGATAAGGTTCGTTCCTGGATCGCCACCAAGTTTGATGGTGTTTGGGTGGTTATTTGGGTGCTGGTGTGGCGGTTGTCATGGACTCTTTTTTGGCAAGACATGTGTGCAGAGTTTCTGAAGTGCCTGGCTGGCTCTTGTCTGTTAGATTGCTTTTCAAGAATAAGCTCTCAGTGTCAATTCTGGGGCTCTACACTGGTGCTTCTTCGGTGGTGCGGTTTTCTCAAGCTGATGAGGTTAACTCTCTTATTGCAAAGGCTGTTAATGAATCTTCTTTTGTCATTCTCAAGGGTGATTTTAATGAAGACGGTTCTCATAAAAGTGCAAGTTTCAAAAAATGCTTTGATTTGGGTCTGGTCAATTCTTTAGTTGGTAGCCTGGTTGCAAAAACACCCACTTGGAAAAATTCTAGGGGTGTTATGAAAGTAATTGATTATGTGTTTGTCTCTTCGTGTCTTGTCAATGCAATAGTGCATTGTAAGGTTTTAAATGTCAGTAAGCATTTTGACATGGACCATCAAGCTGTTTCAGTGGATTTGGGTTTGGGCAGGCTCTTGGATATGCATTTGAATTCTCTTTGCAAGCAGGCAAATAGAGATTGCTGGAAGTTTGACGTCAAAGATGCCGATGATGTTAGGTGGTTGGAGTTCAAGAATGCTTCAGCTGCTAATGTCTCTATGTTCTCAGATGCTTTTGATGTGGCAGTGAGGTTTTCAGATGTGGACGCTATGTAGAACATTGTTCACAAGATCATGGTTCTTTCAGCGGATAGTATATTCAAGAAAAAATGGTTCAAAGGTTTTGACGGCGTGTTTACCAGGACTTTTTCTAAGTTTCACAAACTGGAGCTGCTGGTTTCTAAGTTGGTTAAGGCTTTGCGTTTGGCTTTAAGTGATGGTTTTGCTTCTTGGTTGGAGGTGTGGCATAGACTCGACTCTCCTGGTGCATTGGAGGTTAAGTCTCTGTTTTTTTCAGGTTCTGATTTTGACCTTATTCGTTCTGCACTAGCCAAAGCAAGGAAATTGTACTGCTCTTTGAAATTTTTGGAATCCAAGCATGCTGAAGAATCCTCAATCAAGCAGGCTATTGGTAAGAGAATGGAGAGTTTTGAGCTGAACAAGGGTCACACCATTAGAAGTGTTTTGGAGCGTCTTTTTCGCAAGGTGGTCCTAGATCATCTGGTTGTAGAAGGTGAGTTGATTTTGGAGCCTGATTTGGTTAAGTCCAAGGTGGATGATATTATGGAGGGATGAACCAGAAAACGTGAGATGGTGTCTGACTTTTCTGAGGATTGGGTTCATCAATTTCGGCCTCTGGATTACGTGTTCGATGGTGCTTTCTCTGATGTTATGTGCTCGATTAGTTTTGATGAATTGTCAGCTGTTGTTAAAAATCTTTCTGATGGAAAAGTGGCTGGTCTTTCTGGTATCTCCAACGAATTGTGAAAGCATTGTGACAAATCTGTTTTGGATATGCTTTTAGTGTTCTTGAATCTCTGTCTGGTTGGCAAGTCAGTTCCTGGGCCTTGGAGGGAAGCTTGGGTCTCAATGATTCCTAAACCATATGAATGGGAGGGAGTTCTCACAGACACCCGTCCTATAGCTTTAATTGAAACGGCCCGCAAGATTCTCTCCAAAATTTTTTCAGATAGGATCTCTTTGGCTTGCAGCACTTTTGATGTTCTTCATGGAGACAATTTTTCGGTTTTGAAAGGTACAACAATGCAGTCTCCCATTTTTGCTGTCAGTTCTGTGGTTGAGGATGCCTTGAAGAAGAACCGTGAACTTTGGCTGGTTTTACAGGACATGCGCAAGACTTATAACTCGGTTGGTTGGGAACATCTTAGGAGGAGTTTGGTCAGGATCAAAATGTGTGACAGGTTTATTAGATTTTTTGGCAGTATTCACAATGGTCGCATCAACAGAGTGATGACTGACTTTGGTTTAACTGATGGGTATTGTGTTCACGATGGGCTGGATCAGGGAGAAGTTTTCTCACCTCTTTTCTGGCGTATTTTTTATGATTCACTTTTGTATGAGGTCAAGAGGCAGGAAAGTGTGTGGGGCTACAGGTTGAATTCTCATTTTGTTTCTAAAACAGGCCGGGTAGATCCTCGAGCTGGATTGACTTCATTTCTCGCTGCTGGTGCTTTCGTCGATGATACTATTTGGGTTGGTAGCAGCCAGGCTGCTACACAACACATTCTTGATATTGCTAGTGAGTTTTTCAGGTTCAATAACATTTCTGTGAATAATGACAAGATGGTGGCCATCTTTATCAACTGTCGGGTGTTGGACCCTCGTTTAACTATCAATGGTGCGCCTATTTCCATCACCAGGAAAGGGGAATTTCATCACTATTTGGGAATTTTTTTGTCTTCTGGGGGTTTTTTGAAGCCTAGCTTGGCTAAAGCTCAGGCTGATGTACAGTTTTTTGTAAATCTTGTTTTAAGGAAGGCGATTTCAGACAAACAGTGTGTATATTTGGTGTCTGCGGTTCTTTTCCCTATTATCAGCTACAAGACTCAGTTCAGTTTTGTTTCTTTGGGTGTTTGTAGTAAATGGGACACTTTGGTACACAAGATTTTTAAGTCCAAGTCTGGGTTGCCACGTGATTTCCCCAGTGATGCACTTCATCATCCCTCTCTGTATGATCTAAAGACTTTCGAACAAATCCAGGCTGAGAGTAAATCGGCCTCCATTATTGCTTTTGCAAATTCCACTAGTGTCTTGGGTTGCTTGTTTTCACATAGGTCTCATGACCTCCAGGTTTTCAGCTGGTGTTTTCGTCATCCCTTACTGTTTTTGGTTCGTGTTGGTGTTAGTCCCTCAAATAATTTTTTGGCTGGTATGGTCCGTATTTTTTCCAGGTGTGATTTGTCTTTAGGAGGCCCTCTGGCTTGTGCCTTTTGTCATTGGTGTGGTACTTCTATGTCTTTGGTTCTAGGTGATTCCTGTTTTTTCAAGTGTGTCTTTTTGCTCAGACATTAAGGGATTGTTTTTGTGGAACAGCTTTGTGACCATAATAGTGATGTTTTCAGTTGGAAAACCTTTAAGCATTGGAAGAGACTGGACTCTCATGGCTCAGTCCCTTTCTGGTTTGATCTTTCCGTTCGCTTTCTTGGTGGTGTTGTACCTCTCTCCTCAAGTTCTTCTTTGGTGAATGGTCATGCTGTGTCTGACATTTGTCTTTCTCATGATTTTGGTGTGGTTTGTAATGCTTTGCCAACTGTTGAAGCTGCCTGCCTTTCTGTGTATACGGATGGATCTCTTTCTGGTCTGGGCTCTGTTGACATGAGAGCGGGTGCTGCTGTTTTTTTTGAGGACATTAACTTGGGATTGGGTGTTGGGGTGTCTGGTTTGGTTTCTTCTACTCTGGCAGAGCTGCAAGCCATAGCTTTGGCCCTTGAGTGTGTTCCTTGTTCTCATTCGATTGACTTGTTCTCGGATAGCCAAGCTGCTTTAGATGCGTGTAGGTCAGAGTTGTCACTGGTTTGTCTGGATTTCAGGAACCACTGTTGGATTGAGCGTTGTCACATTACTACTGTCATTTGTTAGAAAAATTTGGATGTGAATTGGGTCAAGGTGAAGGGTCATTCAGGTGTCTCAGGCAATGATCATGCTGATACACTTGCTAAAGATACTGCTTTCTCTGCTTGGCACCTACCTTATTTAGTCAGTGAACGTTTTCTATGTGCTGGTGGTGTGGCAGTTTCTGGTAATTCTAGACACTTTGTTCGTGATGTTTTTCAGTCAGTTCATCAAGCTCATTGGGAGGTTGGAGTGAGTTCTCGTGTTGTGGGTGATAGGTTGCGCGCTGATATCAATTGGTCTAAGTCTTCTATGGTGTGGCACCCCAATTTTTACTTGGCATCTGGTTTTACCAGCATGCGCATGGCTAGCTGTTGTACTTACTTTATGAAGGCTCTCTATCACTGGCTTTCTGTTGCTGTGTGCAAACATTTGTATGATAAGAGATACCCCAGTGTGGTCTGTCTGTTCTGTGGTGATGTCGAGACCTCAGACCATGTCTTTTCATGTCCCTAGGATGCCATTGGCCATGCTCGTTTGTTGGGCACTCATGCTTCAGCTTGGAAGGCTATTTCTGGTCTGTCTCGTTTTTTTTCTTGTGTCTTACAGGCTTTGGCTTCTTGTGTTTCTGAAGTTGGAATTGGTGTTGCTCTGTGTAAAGGTTTTGTTTTTGATGAGTGGTTTCGTGAGTCTGTCTTGGTTTTTAATGATTCTAATGAGGGTACTAAAAGGATTGTGAGCTTTGTGCATGATTTTTGTCTTGCATTTCGGGATGACATTTGGTTGGTCCGTGCCAGACACCAAGCGTTTATAAAAAAGTGCAGTCTGATTCCACATGATGGCTCCACTTCTGTTTCAGTTTCTGGTTTGTCTGAGGTGTTTTTGGCTGGTGTGGTTAGATTGCTGAGAGTGGCTGAGACTTTTGGAGTTGGTTTCGGGTTTCATAGATTTTGTCCATTTTTTTTGGGTATTGGAGATTTGGTTTCTGTGCATATAGATGTATAGTGTAGTCCTGACTGGTTTGAGTGGCTGGTCACATGTAGAAAGCACATGATTCGCATTTAGTTTAGATCATTTATATGATGTATAACACTAGGTTGTGTTTGGACCTCACTCATTAAATATAAATAAAAAAAAAATCTAACTGCTTGAATTTTCTCTGCTTAAAAAATTTTTTAGATATTTAAAAATATTTGTATAAATTATGGACTGAAACAATTAGTATTTATACTAATAAATTATTCAAAAAATTAAGAGCTGTAAAAATAGTTAATAAAACAATAATATATTTTTTTAATATCAAAATAGAAGTAAAAATTGAGATATATAGGTTGCTATTTTTAATAATATTAAAATTATAGATAATTGTCTTGGTATTAGAATGTTTTTTTTTTTACTTAGTAATTTTATATACAGATTGTTAGACTACTATTAGTATATGTATTTTAAAATTCAAGTTTTATCTACCTAATTTTTATAAAAAATGCTGGATAAAAAAGCAACATATAATTAATTTAATAAGATTAAAAAACATTTTGGTAAAATATATAAAAGTCAAAAGTTATTTAAATAATATAAACAATAACTTGGCTAATATTTTAGTATGTAATATAGTACAGTTTTATTTAGCTTTTTATACTAAAATTTAAAAAAAAATTGTTATACTAATGATTTAATAGTGTTCAATAATACTTATTATTTTGTTTGTAATATTTATCAGATTATTTATTGTGTTCAATAAGAAACAGATTCTAATGCAAAAATTTTGAATAATTTATTTATTTGGAATATAAACTAAATTTGTATTGTTTTAGTCTGGCATTTAAATTTTTACATGTTTTTTGGTTTTATTAATTAGGTTTTAGTTGTTTTTTGCACATATTTAATAAAAACAGTTTATAAAAAGTTATTAATTGTAGTTAAAATAAAACTTTATAATAAAAGTTATTTAAATGTATTATGTTTAGTATGTAATATATTAAATTACCTAATTAAACTTTTATCTGTTTAAAAAATGTCTCTGTATATTTTAAGATTCTGTATAAACATATTAAGCTGTAAAAGTTATTAATAGAAAATTGTGCTGTATTATCATTGTTAATGTTATATACTTTCTTTTTAAAAGTTTTAAATATGAATATTTACTTAATTTTATGTAAAAGTTTTATTTTTAAGAATTAAATTAATAAAACAATATTAGTTTTTAGTAAAAAAAAAATCTGTATTAGTAGTAGTTAATTTCATTTGTTATTTAACTAAGAAATATTAAAACAAAATGTGGTTATTTAAATCAAAGTTCAAAATAAATATGGAAAAAAGTAGATTGGTTAGTAATATAAAAATTTTGTAAAATTTTACATGATTTGTTTAACTAGAGTAGTTTATTTGCTTAGTATAGTAAAGTTTTTTATTATTAATTTTGAATTATATAAAGCTTGTTTGTTTTTCTCAAGTTTGAATAATAATGTAAAAGTTTAAGTAAGTATATAATATTGCTTTGATTAGTTTAAGTAACTGGTTATATGTAAAAAGTACATAAGTTATGTTTAGTTAGGATTACTTAATTTGTTTCTATATATTAAATAGTAGCTGGACTGTATTTGTAAATAATAATAATAATAATAATAATAATAAATTATTTATATTGTTAATATTTAATTAAATAACTATTATTATTATTTTTGTTGATTTATTACTTAAGTAACAATATTAAAAAAACATTTTTATTAAGTATTTTAAAAAAAATTGGTTGTTTAAGTTTAAAAAATAAAAATATTTAACTTTTTAGTTATTTAAACAACCAAAAAAATAATATAGTCTTACAAACTTCTTTCTTTTCTTCATCCAAAATTCCCAAAAAAGAGTTAAAAGTTTTTTCGAAAGAAGTTTTTTACCATTCAGTACAATAAATCAAAACCGTTCTTCGATTACGAGGCCATTGTTGGCTTTGTTATTGCTGTTATGAAAAAAACTGCTAAAGTTTCTGGTTCTGAGAGTGGTTTTAAGACAGTTGCATCAAGGAAGAAAAGAAAGAGAGGTGTGTTGGCAGAGGATATTGATAATGGAGGAGTTGCTGCTGGAGTTCCTGGTGTTTGTTCATGGGGTTCAGAAACTGGAGACACTACTGAATCTGAAAGTGTTGATATGGAAGAGGAGTGTCTGGTGGAGGAAACCAGCTTTGATTATGGTGAAGGTGGAGCTCTGGCTGGTGGAGATTATGATCAGATGCCCACAAGTTCAAAGGTTAGAACCAAAAAGGCATTAGGCAAGCCATTGGGAAAGATTGACTTCTCAAAAGATGGTAGTAATAATGGTGTTCTCTCGGATGTTCCTCTTAAGCTCTCTCCTTCTATGAAAAATTTGGTCAACATTCCAGTTAGGAAGTCATTCGCGTTGGATATTGGCTTGGATAAAGTGGCTGGCAAATCTTCTCAGGAAAAGCTTGTGGTGGTGAGAAAATTATTTTCTGGAATTAATGGTTTTGGGGGGGTGTCTACCTTCTCAAAGTTCTCAGGGATCATCAGAGCAACATTCACTTCCAAATCAGGTCTAATAAAGGCCACTGAAAAGGCTACTGGTGTGAATATCATGGTAAACACCGATCTTAAGAGATCATCTGGGCGATCAGATCAGGCTGTGGTCATAAAAGAAATTCCAATTGGAACATCAGCTAAGGCTGTGCGCGCTGTGCTATCCGAGTTTGGAGTTATTAAGGTGATCAAGATGCAGTTAATCGAGCTGTGGCAGAAGGCAATAGTGGAATTCGAACGATCAGATCAGGCTGATTTGGTCACAGTTGAGTGGTCCATCTTAATCGGGAAAAATGCTGTACGTGTGGCTAGGGCTGATTCAGACAAGGAAGCATGGAATGTAAAAGACCAACATAAGGCGCTGCTATACACATTGCCGATGGGGACTAACGCTCATGATATCTGGGACTTTGTTAGATCTGTGGGTGGGAAAACGTGCATCATTGATCATCATTCTGTTATGTATGCTCGGGCCAGGTGCACTGTTGTTTGTTTCAACTCTGCTAAATCATTGGATGCTGCTGTGGGAACCACGCCAGTACTCAGGAACACCAATCTCCGCTGGTCTCACCTCATTTCTGCTAAATGCGCCAAGTGTGAGAAATTGGGTCACACGTCATTGGGTTGTGCAGTTGGTGGGAAATTATCTTCTGGTAGTTCACTGCGTAGAGTTTTCTTGGATATGGATAAAAGCAGGCTAGCAACCATCTATGCCAAATGCTCAGCTCCAGTTGCCCGTCCGGTCTCTTTTGGTGGTCTTTCTTGGGCAGAGGTTGCTCGCGGGTCTTTTTCGCCCCCCTTTACTGGTCAGAATGTTGTGGTGAATAATGGCTCCTCTTCGGAGATGAAGCCGTCCCAACCGGTTGCGATAAAAGTCAACAATAGGTTCGCTGCTCTTGAGCGCAGTCTTGCCAGCCTCACGGAGCAAGTTGGTAAGCTGGCTAAGAGGTTGGATGCACTCAGGCCGACAGTTCCCCAGCCTAGCCCTGAATGTCAGCCGTTGGTGACCCCTTCATCACAGGATCAAGGGGCGGATGTAGTAATGAATGAGGGTTCAGGTGTGTCCACTAGTGGTGGAAATGTTGCGAGAGCAGTGTCTTTTGATATGTCTTCGGTGTCTAAGCTGGAAGACAGCATGAAATGTCTAATGGAGATGGTTCTGGGCCTTTCGGCCAAAGTGAATAGTATAGGTGCGCTTTCGGTGTCTCTACCCTTCACTCAATAAGCAGTTTAGTCTGGAAAGTTGCTACATGTAACGTCAGGGGCATGAACAATCCCACTAAGCAAGAGAACATTGTTAGGTGGCATAAGGAAATAAACAATTTGGTCTCTATCATTACTGAAACAAAATTAAAAAGTAGGGTTTGTCTGTGGATTACAGACAAGTTTGATGGTGTCCGAGTGTTCTCTTCTGGTTTGAACTCCGGTCACTTGGGTGCAGGTGTTGCAGTTATCATGGACATTTCTTTGGCTCATCATGTGTGTAAGGTTTCTGAGGTGCCTGGTCGGCTCCTTTCCATTAAATTACTTTTCAAGGACAAACTTTCTGTGTCAATTTTGGGGCTTTATGCTGGTGTTTCTTCGGTGGTATGGTTCTCTCAGGCTGGTGAAATCAATTCTCTCATTGCAAAGGCTGTCAATAAATCCTCTTTTGTCATTCTCGGTGGCGATTTTAATGAAAACGGCTCTCATAAAAGTACAAGTTTCAAAAGATGCTTTGATTTGGGTCTAGTCAATTTTTTAGTTGGTAGCTCGGCTGTAAAAATGCCCACTTGGGAAAATTCTAGGGGTGTTAAGAAAACAATTGATTACGTGTTTGTCTCTTCGAGTCTTGTCAATGCAATAGTGCATCGTAAAGTTTTGAATGTCAGTGAGCATTTTGACATGGACTATCAAGCTGTTTTAGTGGATTTGGGTTTGGGTGGGCTCTTGGATACGTGTTTGAATTCTCTTCGCAAGCAAGCGAATAAAGACCATTGGAAGTTTGACGTCAAAAGTGCATGTAAAGCTAAGTGGTTGGAGTTCAGGGATGCCTCAGCTGCTAATGTCTCTATGTTCTCGGATGCTTTTGGTGTGGCAGTAAAATTTTCAGATTTGGATGCTATGTGGGACATTGTTCGCAAGATTATGGTTCTTTCAGCGGGTAGTACATTTAAGAAAAAATGGTTCAAAGGTTTTGATAGCGTGTTTATCAAGACTTCTTCTAGGTTTCACAAGCTGGAGCTGCTGGTTTCTAAGTTGGTCAAGACTTCGCATTTGGCTTCTAGTGATGGTTTTGCTTCTTTGTTGGAGGTGTGGCACAGACTCGACTCTCCTGATGCATCAGTGGTTAAGTCTCTGTTTCTTTCAGGTTCTAATTTTGATCTTATTTGTTCTGCACTGGCCAAAGCAAGAAAATTATACCGCTCCTTCAAATTAGTGGAATCCAAGTGTGCTGAGGAATCCTCGATCAAGCAGGCTATTGGTAAAAAGATGGAAAGTTTTGAGCTGAACAAGAGTCACACCATTAGGAGTGTTTTGGAGCGTTCTTTTTACAAAGTGGTTCTGGATCATTTGGTTGTAGATAATGAGTTGATTTTAGAGCCTGTTTTGGTTAAGTCTAAGGTGGACGAAATCATGAAGGGATGGACCAGAAAATGTAAAATGGTGTCTGATTTGTCTGAGAATTGGGCTTGTCAATATCGGCCTCTAGATTACGTGTTTGATGGTGCTTTCTCTGATGTCATGTGTTCAATTAGTTTTGATGAGTTGTCAACTGTTGTTAAGGATCTTCCTGATGGAAAAGTGGCTGGTCTTTCTGGTATCTCCAACAAATTATGGAAACATTGTGACAAATCTGTTTTGGAAATGCTTTTGGTGCTCTTGAATTTCTGTTTGGTTGGCGAGTCAGTCCCTGGGCCTTGGAGAGAAGCTTGGGTTTCGATGATTCCTAAACCATATGAATGAGAGGGTGTTCTCACAAACACTCATTCTATAGCTTTAATTGAAACGACCCACAAAATTCTTTCTAAGATCCTTTCAGATAGAATCTCTCTGGCTTGCAGCATTTTTGATGTTCTTCATGGGGACAATTTTTCGGTTTTAAAGGATACGATGACACAATCTCCCATTTTTGCTATCAGTTCTGTGGTTGAGGATGCCTTGGAGAAGAACCGTGAACTTTGGCTGGTTTTACAGAACATGTGCAAGGCTTATGACTCAGTTGGTTGGGAACATCTTAAGAGAAGTTTAGTCAGAATCAAAATGTGTGACAGATTTATTAGATTTTTTGGCAGTATTCACAATGGTCACATCAACAGAGTGATGACTGACTTTGGCTTGACTAATGGGTATTGTGTTCATGATGGGCTGGATCAGGGAGAAGTCTTCTCACCTCTTCTCTGGCGTATTTTTTATGATTCACTTTTGTGCGAAGTCAAGAGACAGGATAGTGTGTATGGCTACAGGTTGAATTCTTATTTCATATCCCGAACTGGCCGGGTGGATCCTCAAGCTGGGCTGTCTTTGTTTCTTGCTGCTGGCGCTTTTGTTGATGATACTATTTGGGTTGGTAGCAGCCAGGCTGCTACACAACACATTCTTGATGTTGCTAGTGAGTTTTTTAGGTTTAACAATATTTCTGTAAACAATGACAAAACGGTGGCCATCCTCATCAATTGCTGGGTGCTGGATCCTCATTTAACTATCAGTGGTGTGCCTATTTCCATTGCCAAAAGAGAAAAATCTCATTGCTATTTGGGTATTTTTTTGTCTTCTGAGGGTCTTTCGAAGCCTAGCTTGGCTAAAGCTCAGGCTGATGTACGGTTTTTTGTGAATCTTGTTTTGAGAAAGGCAATTTCGGACAAACAGTGTGCATATTTGGTGTCTGCAGTTCTTTTCCCTATCATCAGCTACAAGACTCAGTTCAGTTTCATTCCTGTTGGTGTTTGTAATAAATGGGATGCTTTGGTATGCAAAGTCTTAAAGTCCAAGTCTGGATTGCCACGTGATTTTCCCAGTAATGCACTTCATCACCCCTCTTTGTACAATTTAAAAATGTTCAAACAGATCCAGGCTGAAAGTAAATTGGCCTCCGTTGTTGCTTTTGCAAATTTTACTGGTGTCTTGGGTCGTTTGTTTTCTCATAGGTCTCATGATCTCCAGGTTTTCAGCTGGCATCCTTGTCATTTCTTGCTGTTTCCGGCTCGTGTTGGTATCAGTCCCTCGGATAATTTTTTGGCAGGTGTGGTTCACATTTTTTCTGGGTGTGATTTGTCTTTGGAAGGCCCTCTAGCTTGTGCTTTTCGTCATCGGTGTGGTATTCCTATGTCTTTGGTTCTTGGTAAATTCTGTTTTTTTAAGTGCATCTCTTTGCTTAGGCATTATGGAATTGCTTTTGTGAAACAGCTTTGTGACCATAATGGTGATGTTTTTAGTTGGGGGACCTTCAAGCATTGGAAGAGGCTGGACCCTCGCGGTCCAGTCCCTTTCTTGTTTAATCTTTCCATTCGCTTTCTTGGTAGTGTTGTGCCTCTCTCCTCAAGTTCTTCTTTGGTGGATGGTCATGCTGTGTCTGATATTCGTCTTTCTCATGATTTTGGTGTGATTCGTGACACTTTGCCAACCATTAATGCTGCCTGCCTTTCTGTGTATATGGATGGATCTCTTTCTGGTCTGGGCACTGTTGACATGAGAGCAGGTGCTGCTGTTTTTTTTGAGGACATTAACTTGGGTTTGGGTGTTGGGGTGTCTGGTTTGGTTTCTTCTACTCTGACAGAACTGCAAGCCATAGCTTTGGTCCTGGAGTGTGTTTCTTTTTCTCGTTTGATTGACTTGTTCTCGGATAGCCAGGCTGTTTTGGATGCATGTAGGTCAGAGTCTTCACTGGTTCATCTGGATTTCAGGAACCACTGTTGGATCAAGCATTGTCACATTGCCACTGTCATTCGTCAAAAGAATTTGGATGTGAATTGGGTTAAGGTGAAAAGTCATTCAAGTGTCTCAGATAACGAGCATGCTGATACGCTTGCCAAAGGTGCTGCTCTCTCTGCTTGGTGCCTACCTTATTTAGTCAGTAAACGTTTTCTGTGTGCTGGTGGTACAGCAGTTTTTGGTAATTCTAGACACTTTGTTCGTGATGTTTTCTGGTCAGTTCATTGAGCTCATTGGGAGATTGGAGTGGGTTTTTGTGTTGTGGATGATAGTTTGCGTGCTAATATCAATTGGTCTAAGTCTTCTATGGTGTGGCACCCCGATTCTCACTTGGCATCCGGTTTTACCAGCATGCACACGGCAGGCTGTCGTACTTACTTTATAAAGGCTCTCCATCATCAGCTTCCTGTTGCTGTATGCAAGCATTTATATGATAGGAGATACCCCAGTGTGGTCTGTCTGTTTTGTGGTGATGTTGAGACCTCGGATCATGTCTTTTCATGTTCTCAGGATGCCGTTAGCCGTGCTCGTTTGTTGGGCGCACATGTTTCAGCTTGGGAGGCTTTTTCTGGTCTTTCTCGCTCTTCTTTATGTGTCTTACAGGTCTTGGCTTCTTGTGTTTCTGAGGTTGAAGTTGGTGTTGCTCTGTATAAGGGCTTTGTTTTCGATGAATGGTTTCGTGAGTCTGTCTCGGTCTTTAAAGATTCTAAGAAGGGTGCTAGGAGGATTGTAAGCTTTGTGTGTAAGTTTTGTCTAGCATTTTGGGATGATGTTTGGTTGGTCCGGGCCAGACACCGAGCATTTATGGAAAGGCACAGTTTGATTCCACGTAATGACTCCACTCCTGCTTCAGTTTCTGGTTTGTCTATGGTGTTTTCGGCTGGTGTGGTCAGATTGCTGGAGGTGGCTGAGGCTTTTGGAGTTGGTTTTGGGTTTCGTAAGTTTTGTCCATTTTTTTCAGGTATTGAAGATCTAGTTTCTGTGCATATAGGTGTATAGTGTAGTCCTGACTGGTCCGAGTGGCTGGTCACATGTAGAAAGTGCATGATTCGCACCTAGTTTAGATCATTTGTATGATGTATAGCACTAGGTTGCATTTGGACCTCACTCGTAAAAAAATAAAAATAAAAAATAAAAAAATAAAAAAAAATAACTTTGCTACTGATTTTTTATTGAATATTTTGATATTTTTTACAATAATAGCAATTATATTAAAACTGGTCTTAATTAGTTGGTTAAAAAAACTTTAGGTAAAGAAAAACTTTTACTTAAAGCTAAAAAAAATGTTTTTTTAGCAGCCTAAAACTGTTTTGTGTTTTTATTTAGGAAAAGTGTTTCAAAAAATACTGTTTAACTATTTTTATTTTTAAAAACCTTCTTGAATATTAAAACTATTACTATTTTAACATTTAATATATATTTTAAATAGCCATGTATTAAATTTTGATTTTAATATTTTTACCAGAAAATTAAGAATAAAAACAATTTCATGTTGTATGTTAATGAATTGTGATTAAACCACATTTACATAAGCAAAAAAATTATCAAATACTGTTAAAAAACATGGTTTAGTTTTTTATCTGTAGATTATCGTTGGGTCTCATTTCGTTAAACAAATAAAAAAATATTCTTAATATCAATTTTATATTGAATTATAATTTTTTTGTTAAAAATTTGGTTACCACATGGTTTAATTATATGTTTGACTTTTACCATTAAAGCTGATTTTGTTAATTAAAGAATACTACAAAATGGTTGTAACTGGTTTTTTTTAAGAACTACAACTTTTGGTCTAAAGTTGCAACCAGTTATAATTTTTAAAACTCTAAAATTCTAATGATATTCTTTAATCATATATATTTTTATTTAAGTATTTCTTGAATCTATTTTGATATTTCCATCACTAAAATTTTTTAAAAATATTTCCAAATTACTCATTTTTATGGAGTAGACGTTTTTCTCGAAAAAATCACGTAACTGTTAACCATTTCACTTAATACTATTGCGCAATACAAAACAAAAAATTTTTTAATGAGTGAATTTGACATAGCGGAGTTAGGTTAAAAACTTTAAATTTGGTGGAAACTGAATTGAAGCTGATGCTAGTTTTTAATGATCTAACCACAATAATCTTTTACATTCTAGGAAAATCATTGCCGCTCGCGCCATTTGTGTGGCCAATTTCGAAATAAGAACTTGATTTTCACACACTAAGAATCTTATCGGCTTTCTTGGTCGAACTCAACCAAAAGTTCGTGTCAAAAGAGAAGCTTTAACCTTCACCATCTAACAGTTAGACTTTCTTTAACATCTACTCACTCGTTTCACACGATGGCCTCTGCGACCACTTCTCCAGAAACAAGTCCGACAGGAGCTGACCAGACGAGGTATAAAGTAGTTATAAACAGCATCCAAGCATTCTTCTAACACCAAACAAGCGGACGTTATGGTCTCATCTATAAAAATAATTTGCTAATCTTTTAGGAGACCCGGAAGCGATTATGTTCAAAATCCAAGCCGTAGTCTCACTGGTGAAGAACAGTACACGTTTGGTGATAATGGTGATAATTCCTTTTATGACAAATCCGACAACCAAGACTCTAGCGTCGTCAGAAAAGGTCGGGGCACCTTTCGAGGGCCTTCTACCTCTTCTTCAGATTCCCAACAAGAGCAAGGATCCCGAACACCCAGAGGTCGTGATTTTGACGCTACATCTTTGAGGCAATACCCTCCTAAAGGAGGCGAGAGACCACAAAAAAGTGGCAAGAAAAATTCAAAATCAGGGAGGCGCCAAAATAGCAATGGTGGTCAGGCTGGTTCTGAAAGTGGTGACTCGGGCAGTGACGGAAATTTTGCAGATGAAATTAACAAACTATCAATTTCCCTTGAAAGCACCTCGATTAACCAAAACGGAACTGAAAGCAAGCCCACTGTTCAATATTATGAAACCTCCTCGTCATCAGCTGCATCAGAAAATTTTCAATCACAACAAAGCGTCGAGGAATGGGAAAGACTTGCTGATGGTGAGCTGAACCTTAAAGGGTCCCTCTATACACAAGCAGATGGACAGCAATCTGACAAACAAAAATTGGATGGGCAGAAAACTGATAATGGTACTAGACCATTTAAAAAAGGTCACAAAAAGAGTAAAAGTAGTAAAATTGAATTTAATTTTGATCCAGGTTTGTTATCCTTTTGACATATTTTAAAACGTAAATTTCTTCAAATTAACTAAAAGGTAAACTTCTCCAAATTAGACGCATATGAAGGTTCAACTCGTATTCTGGATGTTTTTGAATTTCCGGCATCTTTCAAAACGCATCACCTTCACGAAATCTTTCAAGAATACGAAAGCATGCGTGGTGGGTATCGCATAAAATGGATGGATGACACACGTGCGTTAATAATATTTGAGCATCCTGCCACCGGTATGTCAAATGGATTTTGGACCATATCTTTTCAGTTCCCATCCATAGATCAAATATTTTTTGATCACTATCTTGTGTCTATATTTAATTCGACTTTTCTTTCGTTTTAAGCTCGAAAAGCTTATTTAGACAATGTAAACAATCAATTAGCACAGGTCAAGCCATATGATGGTCCGACTGATTTTCTTCAAAAAAGTAAGTCTCATTATCTCTTCTTTAAAGTTTATTTGAAAATTCAGGATAATTAAGGCAGGTCCATTGTTGGTTATTTTAACGGTAGGCTAACTCTCAAAATTACTGCAATCATAATAGATCCAAATAACGCTCAACCTCGTGCACGCCCTGTCACTACTGATATGGTCGCCAAGCGTCTTGTTCATGGTGCTTTAGGTGTCCGTGTTCAAAGATCCCCAGAGCAGCGTCAAGCAGAACGACAGATACTTCAGAATGCTAGAGGTAATTAGGTCAAGGAATCGTCAACTGATTGAGAGTAAGAAAGCGGCCAAATTTCATGATTTTTCCATGATTTTTCTCACCAATCTGCTCTTGAATATCTGCGCCACTTAAAGATCAACGTGAACAAAAGCGTTCCGACGCTATTAGACGTTCGCAGGATTTGGACGCTGCTTTCTTTGAATGAAATCTATCAATATTTAATTATTTATATGCGTCTGGATTATTTATTGTTGCGCATCTTATTTTTTGGATAGAGCAAAATTCCCAATTTATCTTGTGCAAGATTGATTCGCGAAACAAGCTCGATGGCGAAAATATCCCTATTCAATGTCATCGAGGAATCTTGCGATAAGCACCTATTTCTTTCTGGCACATACTTTTGATTTCCTTTTTTTTTTCCATATCTATCCCCTTGATATTAAAAGTCATCATCTCCGCAATCTCATCTTTCTCCTTACTCCTCTTTACATTAGTTTTGAATTCTTTATTACATATACATATCTGATGATCATGCGAAATCAGTTTTGTACATAGATCCAAGGAAAACAAGACGCAAATAGTATTTCAGAAACTGATACTTTTTGATAATTGTTGCGGGAAAATCGTGTAAATAATGGTGGAGATGGAACGCCTTGGTACAATTTTTTAGTTTCATTGAGAGTCCAACATTTTTTTAGGTTTATAAGTAATCTCGCAATCCAGTCTAGAGGGAAAATTGCCCAGAACTAGTTTTATTTATTATCCAAGTGCCCACAGCCTCCACGGAAGAATAAAAATACCTTCAGGGCTCAGGAGACTGGCCCAATAAATTATCGTTGCCATATTGATAATTTCCGGCATACCAAGCACAATCTGTTTAATTTTAATACACAAAAGAAACCTTGATAGATTTTAAGTTTTTTTAATCTCGGGTGAATACATACCATATTTGAGAATTTTGAGAAACTATTCTTCATCCATCGGCAAATCAAAGGGTTTTACGAGACCAGGAATTTTTAGGGCACTTTCCATCTCTTCTTTTTTCTTCTGTTCTATCTCTGCTTCTCGTTCATCAAGGTAAAGATCTGTGTTATCCCCGGCGAACTCCTTCAATTGAATTAGAAAATCACGCAAATGCAGTTTAAATTTGGGGTGGTCCTGATTCAATTCAAAAAGTCCCATGACAAATACTTGAATTTGTGTGCTATTACAATGAAAAAAATGTCAGCTGTTGAAAACAGTTCAATGAAAGATGTATAGATACAGACGTTTGTAAGTGAGGAAAGGCATTCTTCAGTAGGTTCATCACATATTCTCTCAAGAATCGTGGATTTGTCATCGAAGGATCGTTAATTTCAGTCGGATTAAATAATGGCGCTTGAACACTTCCCGTCTCCACAAGATGGAACATGCGTGCAAGTACCATGCTTTGCATTTTAAATCCTAAGATACCAAATATCTTTAAATCGACTAAAAGATTCGCCATCTTAATTTCTCGTTAATGACTTACCGCTTTTGTGGTCGGTATCCGTCAAAACAAAAAATACATCCTGAAGCAGGCAAAGAAAATACTGTTGATAGAACATATTAGCTGTGTTGATATCTTGATTAGATACATTATTAAGCAATTCCAAACAGATGAATAGGCCAATATCCGCAATATCACGCATCGTATGCTTGATTGCCCAAACAATACTGTCCATGATAAGCTTGAATTGTGCTGGTGGTAATGTAAGCAATGCTAATTTGCAAAAGAAATATATTAAATTTTGGAGTGGTGAATCGTCACTGGAGATACTTTTACACGCTTACCATCAAAGCAATTCAGATTGATTGAGCGAATAAGTTTAAAAAAGCCAACACGATGTTCTGGGTATTCGGAGAAGTCCTTGTTAATCATATTGAGAGTGGATTCGAATACAGCACTGAGAATATTCGGAACTTTGGTGGTGATTAAAGGCTGGTGACAGTGAGAAATGTTTAATGTAACGGAAATTTTATTCAGAGCTAGATATCCAAATTTGGAACTATTGATTTTATTTGAGCTTACCCCAAGCTTTGTGATAATGGTTGCCATTACGCTAAGAACTTCAGCATCTCTAGCAGGTTCAACATTTAAATTATAGTCGATCAGTACAGCTTCGAAAAATGTGGGTAACATTTGTGTAGCAACTGTATCGAGATCTTCAGCTTTATTGATGTATGTTTCCATCAATTTGAGAGTTTCCTTTTTGATTGTTCTCCAACCTCGTATTCGCGGTGTTTTTGTAGCAACTAAACCTACATATAGTGAAAATACTATCTGAATACATTATTGATAAATAAAAACAAGTAAATAAGCCATACCTTGGTCAATTATTGTGTTTGATATCCGTTTGCTTACGTATTGATATAACTGTAATAAAGCAAAATATATTCTCTCTAGCTGGATTAAATAACCTGCACCAATGGAGCTACATGCTGCCACGTTGGTTTTGAGAATGTGACCAAGCATTTTAACATTGTCGGGAACATCAAGTAATGCCAGATTTTGACTGATTTCGTTGATTCGTTGATCCCACTGACAAAGGTCTTCGATTAAAAAGGAAAAATATTTTTAAGCCAATATAAAAATAGAAATCTTCACATACCGCCATATTAGGCTGTTCCATCAATGATTTAATCAACCGTTCTTGAACAACTTTTTGGGTCTGTGCAGAAACCATATACCCAACTGCTTCATAGAAAGTTTGAACCTTTTCGAAGATAAAGAAGTTAGTTTTATGTGCTTACTTCATAATAAAATCATTCAAATAAAAATCAAATATTTCACCTGCTGATATGATAAGTCCTGGGTAATTTTGTCGATTGTACCAATTATTTCATCAATAAATGGATAGAGTTCTCCTGCTTGTTGAGTGACAAATTGACGCCGGCACTTTTGAGCTATTTTTATAAAAGTATCGCAAGCCATATCCTGTACACCTATATTTAAATATTGAGTCAGTTTTTATAATTGAGAAAATAAAATAAAATTCTAATAAGAAATCCATGCCCTCATGTGTTTCGTGCATAAATTCAAAAAGCTTATTGACGACGGTTTTTAAAAATTTCCAATGGGCTTTGAGAAAACGAGGATATTGTCCAACAATATACATAATATTAGACGCCACAATAGCCTTGTTATCTTTTCCACGTTTTGCTTCGCAAAGACTAAGAAGTTCTTTGATAACCGTCACCAAAAATCTTTTTTCGGTATCTTCATCTGATTGTAGGAAATATATTAATAACGTTGGAAGTCTTAACAAACTAGGGAAGAATTTAATTTTCATACTCATTGCGCCTGATATCGAGCCAATTGCCCAACAGAGTTTGTTGAGATTGGCCCATGACCATTCAGAACCATCAACCTGTTGAATAAATACGGTTTGTATGATATTCGGTAATGAATTTCGCATCTTAAGTGAACGCACATGGAAATTTTTAAACCTGTTTATTCAATTTCTCCGACATAATTAGCTCAGTATTTTGGACGTCCAAATGAGTAAGGTATACAAGACATTCGCGCATGCTCTTATACAAAGTGATTGTATCACTGTCTTTCATGAATTCGCGCACGATTTCTCCTTCGTCGTTTTCAACGATAAGAACCTATAATCAATTGAATAAGAAATGAGTGTGACCATGAAGAAAATTCAGATTGTTGCCAAATGATTATAAATTATCATGCCTCTTCTGGTTTAACCATACGGTCGATCATCACGGTCCGTAGAGCAGAGAGTATATCAACGTAGATATGTTTTCTTAATGGGAGATTACCAAGCTGACCCGAGGGGTTAATACCCGGAGATAGTGCGACTAATGGTATATCATAATTAGGCAGTTGTTGGATTTCTTCATATAGTTCAGCAACCTTGATTTTATAAGGGTAAATAATTTGAAACCCCGAAATTCCGGAAAACCGTAAAAACATAAACTTACCAGCTTGGTCCAGTATTCTAAGCACACTTTGAATACCTCTCGTTCTTCGACTTGAGTGATATAGAGAAGATAGTAGTGCGCTCTTTGTAGATTTTGATGACTTTGTGGAGTTTCCAGTATCTGAATATATCGAGTAAACTATAAACTATGGGACAATTCAAAAATAGAGAGAATCGGTATTAAGCTCAAATATACTTTTAGATGAGAGCTGAGAAACCCAGTGAAAAAAAGGGCCAGATTCTGAATAAATTCTTGCTCTTCATTCGAACTGTTCTGGTAAATAGTGGCAATATCTGTGGGAAGTAAGGTGAATATAAATAAGACTCAAGAGAAATATATATTTATTCAACAAACTATAGAACAAACCTGTATTTGGTGGGATCATGGCAGAAACAGCTGATACCACCAGATCAAATAGGATGACAAATTTTTCGTTGTATTGTGGGTCTACTTGTAGTGCGCCGATTTCCGTCAAGCACTTTAGTGTCACATTTCTGTATTCTGGAATTTCCAAGAACTGCAAAACTGGTTAAGGCTGTGGTGGTTCGATGCGTAACCATTACGTGAGAACTAAAAGACGTGACGTTACCCTACTACGCAATGAGTCAATAATAGTAGTCTCGAAGATGTACCCAAGAGGAATCCAATTTAGAAATCTTAATAGGGTTTCAAGAGTTGCTTTGATAAGGCTGGGCTGTTGAGCTTTTTCTAATACTTCATTACACAGTTCGAATATTTTTCCAAATTCTTGACACATCTGCGTTTTCAAATTTTTTGTTTTTAGTTGCGTCATCTGCTCCGCTGAGTAATCAAATATTTCTTCGCTGTGGATAACCAAAAGATGAATGATATAAGGATTTAAAAATGATTTCAAAAAATTCTGAAAAATTTTATACCTGAGCAGTTTCAAAATAGCCATGTTGTTCTCGCAAATGACTAAATTTTGCCTTCCGGTTGCAACAATTTCTGGGATGAATTGGGGCCAATTATGGGGCCATTCTTGTTTAAGTATCTATATAAATTAAAGGTCCTGATAAATACAATGAATAATTATTGTGATGAATCCAAAAAATTAAACTCACCTGCACCAGTATCAAGTTTAGTTTATTTAGGTATGTTTTTTCCTTCCGAAGTGATTGCTCACTTTCCGAGGTTTTTAGAATTATATTAACTATATAATTACGAATCCCTATAGATCACCGAGAACTTTAGTGAGCCAGCAAGTCAATTAGGGGTAATCAAGGAAAGATCAATTCTATCAATCACATGCCCATTTGTTGATCGGCAGGAAGAATTTTCCAACGCGTTTGTATGAGTTTTTCGAGAATTTGAAGAGCAATATACTATATGCAAGGTAAAAATCAGTAATATTTTTGGATCAAGTATTTTTAAATTGGTGAAATGCTCAAAAACCTTGGTATAAGAAAACTGTGATTTCTCAAGAATCGCATCAACCCTCAACCATGCTTCCGGATGTTCTTGAAAACGTGTAAGAACCTGTTGAGCAATTTGTTGCTGAAATTTAAAAAATTATTTGATTGTAAGGACAATAGGAAATGGCAAACAGAAGTGTGAAATAATTTTCTTTAAAAACGTAGGAGTCTTATAAACCTCCGCGCCAGCTCCAGAATAGAAAGCCTTGACTACGGCATCGAGTTTTGGAACGTCAAGTTCTTGCGAAAAGTCTAGAATGCTCTTGAATGAAAGCACATGTTACCAGAAAACGCGTGTCGATCAACGTTTCTTAGTTTGAGCAGCACATACTGCTTAAAAACTAAGGTAAAAGTAAGAACGCAATTGAACATACCTCCATAATTAATTTTCTGTCGGGTGTAATCAAGAAGGGAATTGTTACAGAAAAACATATATTGCGTACAATTCACTTTCGTGACTGTTATTTTGTGACTGTGAATGAGGTTGATTGGTAATGATCAACACTGATTGCCTGATTGGCTACAATCCAAACCAAGTTTGTAAACTAATGTTGATTTATCAAATATATTATTTTTTATTTATGATTTACCTATATTTATTATTATAATTAAAAGTTGTAATTATTTTTGCAATTATTTTTTAAAAAGTTTATTTTCAATTATAATATTTGCATAATTATATTATATTTTTGGTTTTATTAATTTTATTATTAAATAAATAACAAAGTATAATCTAATTATTAATCATGATATAAAATTCAATAATTTTACAAATAGCTATAATTTATGTATTTTTTACATATAATTAATTATTTAAGTTAATTAAAATTAAATTAAATTAAATTTATATATAAAAGTTTATTCTAAACAGATATTTTATATAAAAAATCAAAGCATTAAATAATAGATTTAATTAACAAAATTAATATAATTAACTTAAACTTTAAAAAAATTAACAAAACTTTTACAATAACAGTAATAACAAAAATATTTAAAGATATAATAACATAAAAAGCCAATAAAATAAAATATTAATGTAAAATTTAATATTAATAAAATAAGATTTAAAACTTTGAAGTTATTTATAAATTTAAATAAAAATAAAAATATTTTATAATCAATAACCAAAAAATCTAAATCTTAATATTTAAAATAATATTAATAATTAAAGATTTTTTATTAAATAAAACACTTTTTTAAAGTATTTGTTTTTTTAATTACAGCTTTTAAATTCTTATAAAAACCAAAAGTAATATATATATATTTTAATTATTAAACAAAAATAAAAAAATAAAAATAAAACAAAGATAATTGCAAATTTAAAAAATCAACTTATTAATTTTAAAAACAGTCAAAGAAAATTTAATTTGGTTTTAAAAGTATTATAATATTATTAAATAAAAATTGAATTATTAAATAACATAATTTTTATTATTAATTAACATATAATATTATTTTTAATTTATTACTTATTATTTAATTAATAATTTAGTTTATTAATATATAATTAAAATACAATAATTAAATTATTAATATTTTAAATTATATAATATTTAAAAATTTACTAAAACATAATAATTTACTAAAATACTCAATAATTTGCTAAAATAATTAAAATATTAATAAAAAAAAGTGTTAAAACTCAAAATAATATTACAAAAAGCTATATAAAAAAAAGTTTTTTTTAAAAAAAAATGTATTTTATCTTACTTTAAATTTAATATATTAAATTAGTTATAAATAAAATTAACAAATAATTTTAATTTTAAAAACCAACTTTTTTTTATTATTAAAACCGTTTTAAAATTCACAAATTTTGACTAATATTTTAAAGTTATTTAATTATTAATTTTAATTAATTTTAACAAAAAATGTTTTTCTTAAAATATTTTATTTTATTTTATTTTTAAGTAGTTTATAGTCAAAAATTTTCTATAAACGAATTGATTTTTACTACAAAATGACTATATATTAAAAAGCTTACAATTAAAAAATTTTGTAAAAAAATTAATTTTTATTACAAAATAACTACATAAAATAATTAATCTAAAATTAATTATCTTATTATAAATTTAATAGCATAAATAATTTAAAGTATTTTTTATACTTTAATAATAAATTAACTTAGTGATTTTTATTAACAACAAATTTAATATTATTAATAACAAATAAAAATATCAAAATTTTCTGATAATATTAAATGCTTTTTTTAGAATTAATATAACAAAAATTTATTTAAAGTAATATTTATTTTTAATATAATAATATTATATATTATTAATTAATTTATATTTATTGTAAACAAAATTTTAATATTTAAAATAAAATTATAATTTTTAAAAAAAATATTTTACCAATATTTTAAAAATTATATTAATAATTATTTTTTTAAAAACTACAATATTCTGAAATAAAATATAATTTCTATAAAAATTTTATATATTATATTTATAAAAAAACAAAAAATTGCAATTATAAAACATTTAATATTTATTTTTAACTTAATTATAATATTATTTAATTTTGTAAAAAAATATTGTTAATTCTTAATTTCTACTTAATTTAAAATTTAAACCAAAAATTAGCAACAAAAAAAAACCAAAAATAATAATTAAATAATTTAAAAATAATTATTAAAAACTTATAAATACTTAAACAAAAAATTAATGACAAATTATTATTTATAATTATATTATTTTGTTTTACTTATTTAAGTTTAAATATTTATTTTACTATTTAATTATTTTTTATATTACAAAAATTTTAGAATTTTTAAAAAAAATACTAAAACTAATTTCTTAAAATAACTAATAAAATAAAATAAAAAAAATATAAACAAATAAAATACAGCCAAAATATAAAAATTTATTTCTTATTTTTTTTAAAAAACTACTAATAAATAATTTAAAAATCAAATTATTTTTTTTAAAAATTAATAAATATTTAAAACTATTTTTTTTAAATAATAATATATTAATTGTTTTTTTTTATATTTAATAAATAAAATTTAAATACTATCTAATAAAATATATTAAACTAAGTAATCTAAACTAAATATAAATTATATATAATTAATTATTTAAACCAATTAAAATAATATTAAATCTCTATATAAACAGAAATTCTATTTTTAATACTTAAAAAAAATAAACACAAAATATGTATACTAAAATTAATATTAAAAGTCTTGACTATTTTAAGTAACTTAATTATGTCATTAAATAACACAAATAAAAAAATTATTAATAAAAAAAAGCACTAAGCTGTCTAATAAAATTAAATCCAATTTTTTTATAATAGATTAATATTTGAAATAAACAAACCAGATTTTATTTCTATGTATTAAATACAAATTATACACAAAACTCATAATTTTGGTAATAATAATCTTAAAATTTTGAAAACAAAAAGAAATTTTATGTATTAATCTTTAAAAACAAAATTCTTACACAAAGTTATATATATAATAATATTTAAAAAACATGAAAATTTTAATTAAGACACATATAATAAAAATTTATACAAACCAAAAAAAATTTTTTATATAACAGTCTGTAAATTTAATAAATTTTTATAAACAATAAAGTCTATTACACAAAAAAAAATAATTAAAAAGTTTTAAATTATTATAAAAAAAATACAATATATTATAATATTGTTTATTATATAAATATTTGCAAAAAATTATAAATAATTAACAATATGAGACTTTTATAAAATAAAAATAAGCATTTACAATAATTTAATTTAGAAATTAATTGTTATATAAAAGTTAAAATATTATACTAAAGACAATTTAATCTAATTAATATTTTTAATCAGATTACAGTTTAAGATTTTAATATCAAAACTAATTTTTTAACAAATATAATAAATTATTTAAAAAATCATATAAATAAAATATCTTATATTTTTAAATACACATATATTATTTGTTTTTAAAAAATTTTTCTAAATGTTAATTAAAAGCTTTATATTTGAAAAAAAATATAATATTAACTAATTTATTAATCTTGTTATTATTAGAAACATTAAAATAATTTTTAACTTTAAACCAAGACATACATGATTTTTTTTTAATATTTATAATATAATATTATTTTATCTAACAGTAATTATAAAGTTTAATAAAACCAAAACCAGTTTTAAAGAATATAATTCAGAACTGCTTATATTATTTAATATTATTATAACTGTACAAAAAAGAAAAGTATACTTTAGTATTAATACAATAGTTTGTAATTTAACTAAAATAGATAAAACCAAACCAAATTTGAACTTTAATACTTAAATCTACATTTTTAACTATAATTAAATTATATAAACTTAGTTTTTTAAAAATAAAACAATATTAAAATCAAAATAATTAGCTTATTAATTTAATAAAAACAGCAATAAACAATAAATTTTAAAAACTACAATAATATTAAAATTATTTAAAAATATTTACAGCACCAAAAAACTAGTTTTTTAAAGAATAAATTATATTATAATACAGAAAATATTTAGAATATTAAATATTAAAAAATAAATAATATTTTAAAATATATTAAATAAATTGTTTATAAAAAAATTTCATAATTCAAAAAAATTTTACTATATTAATTAAAAAATTTTTAATTGAATTAAAATTTAATTTAATAAGAAATTACAATAAACTTTTTGAAATTTAATCAGAAATTTGCAAATTTAATAATAAATAATTAAATAAATAACCAAGATCTCCTAATCACAATAAAAGCTTGGAGTTGTCGAAAAGATAGCCTTCCTTATCTTTTTTTCTCTTTGTTCCTTTTGTTATTTTTTTAAATGTACTTCTATTTGTGCTTATAGATTCAGTGAGCTCTTCTGCTGGCACTTTGAGTTCGAATTCGGCTGGGTTGGGGTCCTGGTCTGGCAGCAAAAAAATTAAAGCGTGTGTTGAGAGTGTATACTTGTGTGGTCTTTCATACAAAAAAACGAAGTTGTCTGGTGTCTCTGATGGCATTGTGGACTTGTTGAACAGTCTGCTCTTGGTGAGTATATTACATAGTGATGGTGTTGGGCTGCAGAAATCTTGGGAAAGCAAGGTGAATAGTGAAGAAGTAGGTGTTAGTAAAGTGTCAGATGCCAAAAATTTGGAAAGCACGATTGCTAAGAAGACGAGTTACATGGATCCCAATGCTTCTGAGACTGATGAAATAAAAGACATATGACTCCTAGGAAAATACGAACAAAAACCTTCATTTTGGAATGGCTGCCAAAGGCAATTTCTTTCGCAAGCATGAGTGACGACAATACTGAATTGGTGCTTCCTGGAGCTAAATTTGTTGGATCTAATTGGCTGCCATCTGTGATTTTATGTGTTTTGAAACGTCACGCCTTTGAACCAGTTAAATTGTTCACCTTGAATGTAAAGTTGTCAAATGTGCCTGGAAAGACTAATAATAATAAGTTGATTTCAATTAAAAAATTTTTTATCGAGTGAATGGTTTTGGGGGAGCCTCTACTTCCTCAAAGTTTCCTGAGATCATCAGATCCTCTTTTACTTCTAAAATTAGTCTGAATAAGGCTAAAAAATTGGCTGTCAATGGGAAAATTTTAGTTAATAATAATCTGAGAAAAGCAAATATTCATTTGAATCAGAAGATAATTGTCAAGAAGATTCCAGTTGATCTTCCAAAATTGGCTGTGGAATCAGTTTTTTCCAAATTTGGTAAGATCATTTCAATCAAAATACAGCTTATTGGCTTGGGGCAAAAAGCTTTAGTGGAGTTTGATTCATCGGAAATAGCTAGTTTAGTTGTTTCTATGTGGTCTGTTCTTATGGGTAAGGATTCAGTTCATGTGGCATTGACTATTGAGGATAAACAAACATGGGTATCAAGGGATTAGCATCGAGCCTTACTTTATACACTGTCTGTGGGAACTACAGCTCATGACCTTTCTGATTTGCTGATGTTTTATAATAGAAAAACATGCTTTATTGGTTACAATCCAAATTTATATGTTTGTGATAAGTGTATAGTTGTTTGTTTTGAAAATAAAGCAGCCAAGTTGGCTGTGACTGGTTCAGTCCTGGTTTTTAAGGGTGTGAATTTGCATTGAACTGGTCTTTTTTTGGCTTGTTGTGCAATTTACAAGCATTTTGGTTATGTTGGTAGTAATTGTTCAGTAGGTGGGAATTCTGGCAGTCATGGAAGGCAAGTGGTGACTGATTAAGATCATGTTTGTCTGGCTGGAATTTATAAGAAGAAATTGGTTCTTGTTGCTCATCTGGTTTCTTTTGATGGCAAGACATGGACCCAAATTGCTGGTGGCTCTTTCTCTCATGTGGTGTCTTTAGGTCTTCATGGTGCTAATATATCCTCTGGTGCAAAGGTCCTCTCAGTAGATTCTTTTTCTTGTGATGTTTCTGGTCTGAATGATCATTTGGCAGTATTGGAATGCTCCTTGGAGCTTTTGGCTAATCAAGTCTCTGACATTCTGAAGAGATTGAGTGATGTTGAGTTGGTGTCATTGGCAGCCTCTTCCCATGTCTTTCTGTTAGAGGTTTCTGCATTTGATGTTCCAATTTCTGGTTTGGATATGGCTGTAAACACTCTGTTGTTCTCTTTCGACTCTTCTCATCTGGTTTCTAATGGCACTGTTGCTGAGCTTGGCCCAAGTAGTTCAAAGATTCTGACCTCCAAGGTCAGTGGTTTGGAATCTAAGTTGTCAGCTTTGGAAGCATCAGTTGGTTCTGTGTTAACGAAATTGGATCTCTTGTGTTCTGGTTCGGGTTCAGTTGTACCTTCTTCCTCTCAATGATTGAGTTGGTCTGGAAATTTGTTACATATAACATTTGGAGTATCAATGTTCCTGTGAAACAAGCAGATGTTGTTTGCTGGCATGTGAGTTCTGGGAATATAATGTTTTTTATTACTGAGACTAAGTTGAGGTCTTCTATTGGTCCATGGATTAAGAGTGAATATGATAGTGTTTGTATCTTCATTTTTGGTTTGGAAGTTGGTTTTCTTGGCACTGGTGTTGCCGTTATCATGAACAATTCTTTGGCTCATCATGTTTCTAAGGTTAAGAAGGTGCCTGGCTGGATTGTTGTGATGCGGCTTTTGTTCAAAAACAAGCTTTCGGTTTCTGTTGTTGGTTTGTATGCTGGTGTCTCTCTTGGTGTCCGTTTTGGTCAGGCTTTTGAGGTTAACTCTCTCATTGCTAAGGCTGCTAACTCTAGCACTTTTGTTATTTTGGGTGGAGACTTCAACGAAAATAGATCTGGGAGGAATGCAAGCTTCAAGTTTTGCTCAAGTTTGGGTTTGGTCAATTCATTTGCTGGTTATCCTTTAGTTGGGGCTCCTACATGGGGTAATTCTAGGAGAGTTGAGAAAACTATTGATTTTATTTTTGTTAGTAAGAATTTAGCTTCTGCTGTTACTGGCCATGGGGTGAGCTCTGTCTTGGGCTTCTTCAACACTGATCACAGTGCTGTCATGGTTTCAGTTGGATTGAGTGGGCTTTTGGATGTTTATTTGAATAGTTTGTACAAGTATGCTAACAAGGATCATTGGAAGTTTAATATTAAGGATGCAGATGAAGCTAAATGGTCTCGTTTCAGAGACTGTTTCTTTGCTGTGGTTTTAGATGTTATGGATAGTTTTTGTGCCACTGCTGCTGATTATGATTTGGACATTATGTGGTCTCTGTTGAAAAAGGTTTTGGTGGATTCTGCAGATGTAACATTTTTTCAGCACTGGTTTAGTGAGTTTTATTGTTCAAAAAATAAACAATCTTCTAAATTTCTGGGTTTGAAGTTGTTAATTGTCAAAATTATCAAAAAATTTGGCTCAGCTGATACCTCTGATTTTGATCATCTGGTGAGAAAATGGTCTATGTTGGATGCTGATAAGGCTCTTGTGTTGGTGAACATGGTTGATTCTGGTTGAAAAAAGGCCGACATTCTTAAGTTCTTATCAGTTGTCAGAAGAGAGTACAGAAAATTCAAGATGTATGAATCAAAATTGGTGCAGGAGACTGCTATTAGGGAGGCTATTGAGAAACACATAGAAAAGTTTTGCTCTAACAAGGGCAGCATAATCAGGAGTGTTTTAGGTCAGCCATTTTGGAAAATAATGTTGGATCATTTAGTGGTTAATGATGAGCTTGTTTTGGAGCCTGAAGAGGTAAAGTTGAAAATTGACAGGATTATGGAGGGTTGGATGAGGAAGTGGATGTTGTCTTCAGTGCTGCCTGATCTTTGGGTCTGTCAATATGCCTCTTTGGTCCATGTCAGGGATGACGCTTTTTCTGGTGTTATAAATGCTGTTAGTTTAAGTGAGTTGCTTCTGGTCATTGGTGGTCTGCCTGATGGTAAAGCTGCTGGGTTGTTTGGCATTACTAACGAACTTTAGAAACATGGTGGTGAGAAGATGATGGAGTGCCTCTTGGTGTTGTTAAATATGTGTTTGTCTGTTGGTTCTGTGCCTGCTTTGTAGAAGAGAGCTTGGGTCTCAATGATTTCGAAACCTTATGATTGGGATGGGTTTCTAACAAATACTCACCCTATTGCCTTGATCAAAATGGCCAAAAAGATTCTCTCCAAGATTTTTTCGAACAGGATTTTGTTTGTGTGCAGCAAGTTTAACATTCTCCGTGATGACAATTTCTCAGTGCTGAAGAGTACTTCCACTCAATCTCCTGTGTTTGCTGTTGGATTAGTAGTGGAGAATGTTCTCAAAAAAAATAGAGAACTTTGGTTGGTGTTGCAGGATATGTACAAGGCATTGTTACTCATAGAAATATAGGAAATATATTAGCATAATTATTAGCCAATTAGAAGTAAGCATAGTAAATGTGGAATTCCAGGATTCTTTTCAGGAATTGCAGGATTCCAGGAATTTCAGGATTCCCAACAAGAAATTGCAGGATTCCAGAATTCCAGGATTCCTCTCAAAGGAATCGCAGGATTCCAGAAATTCTAGGATTTTTGTCATGAAGAATCGAGGAATTGAGGAATCCCAATTATGTATATATAGCAGTAGTGTTAGAAACAGAAAAGACAGAATTAATACCACAGAATATTTAGCCAAGAAACCAATCATCAAATAAATAATTATTCCATATCTCAATCCACTATTCACTATCAACACTTCATGTTGATAGTAATTGCTACTTAATCACACTGGAACAATAGCTTTTAATCATGGCTATTGACGAAATACTAACGAACCAAATTGTCTTGACTTATTTCCTTTATTTTTTTTATTTTTATTTTCTTTATTTTATTTCCTTTCTTTCTTTGATTTTTGTTGTTGTATACTAATTGATTAAAAGATTAAGCACTGAGTTATTGACATCAAGAATAGCCTGGTAAAAGACCCAGAAATAAGGGTAGGACTTTATATATATTATCAGATAGCTTACCAAAAGAGCACGACTACCAGACTAAATCTGGCCATCATGCTGAGAAAGAAATTGGGAAAACCACTTGAGGATACAACCACTATTAACCTTATTGAATCTCTGTCTATTATACAAAAAACTCCACAACAAAACCTTCAGATCAACCAAAATCTTCAGATACCATACCTTCTGCACATCATTCACAAAAGTAGCTTTTGAGCACCAAGTTATGGGTTTGTTATTCAATTCCACAACAGAAATAATCACTTGTAACAGTGTATGATTCTATTGGTTGGCACTACTTGAGGGCTAGCCTGTGTCATATTAAGATGTGTAACAGATTTGTTGAATTTTTTGGTGGGATTTATGAGGACAGGGTTAATAGGGTAATGACTGATTTTGGTCTCTCAAATGGTTATAGGGTACATGATGGCCTTGATTAGAGTGAGGTTTTTTTGCCTCTTCTTTGACGAATCTTCTATAATCTGCTCTTGTATGAGATTAAAAGACATGAACATTTGTGTGGATATTGTATTGATACAAAATTTGTGGCGAAAACTGGCAGGATTAAGAATAGTGATGGGATGTCTTCATTCTTTGCTGCTGGTGCTTTTGTAGATGATACGATTTGGGTTGGAGATTGCCAATCTTCTATGCAGTATGTTTTGAATATTGCTAGTGATTTTTTCTCTATCAACAACATTTCTATAAACAATGAAAAAACGGTGGCTATACCAATTAATCAGGGTGTTAGGTTTGCTTTTTTAAGTATAAGTGGTCAGCCAATCTCTATTGCCAAGAAGAACAAAGCTCACAGATATTTGGGTATTTTTTTATCAACTAAAGGGTTGTCCAAACTGAGTTTAGCCAAGGCTCACTCAGATGTTTGTTTTTTTGTTCATACAGTGCTAAGGAAAGCAATTATGGATAAACAGTTTTCTTATTTGGTCTTGGCTGTTTTACAGCCCATTGTTAGTTACTGAACACAGTTCAGTTTTGTTTCATCTGATGTTTGCCACAAGTGAGACATTTTGATTAAGAAAGACTTCAAGTCCAAGGCACATCTACTCTGCAATTTTTCTGATGCTGCTCTGCATCATCCCTTTCTATATGGCTTGAAGTCTTTTGAGCAAGTGCAATCTGAGACAAAAGTGGTCTCTTTGATTTCTTTTTCTAATGCTCCTGACATTCTTGGTCGCTTGTTTGAACATAGGTGTCTGGACTTGCAGATCCAGGGGTGGGCTTCTTTGAATTCTTTTCAAGCTCCTGTCAAGCTGCATGTTAGTCTGGTGAACAATTTTTTGGTGGGTGTAGTGAAGATTTTTTGAACAATGGTCTCTCTTTAGTAAACAACCTCTCTAATTTTTTTCGTCATCTTGGTCATTTTTCAATGTCTTTGATTCTTGGGGAGTCTTTGTACTTTGATTCTGTTCAGTCTCTTAAATGTTATGGTGTTGCTTTTGGAGATCGGATCTTCAATAAAAAGGGTGTTCTGTTAAATTGGAAGACTTTTTGTCATTGAAAACAGTTAGATCCACAGGGCCCAGTGTCTTTTTGGTTTGTGGTTGTATCTAAGTATTTGCTGGATAAGAGTTTTTTCTCCTCTGGCTCTTCTGGCACTGCTCATTCTTGTGGTTTGAACATTTTGGAGTTTGATGTGTTTTTCTCTGTATGGGATGGTTTACATGGGGTCTGGTCTGGCTGTTTTGAGATTTACATGGACGGGTCATTAATGGGTGCTGGTTCTGCTGATGTGTCAAGTGGTGCTGCTGCATATTTCCTAGTTTTGGATTTGAGCATTGGTGTCAAGGTTTATGGCCTCTTGTCTTCTACTATAGCCGAGTTGCAGGCTGTTGCTCTCACTTTGGAATGTGTTTCATCCTCTTGTTCAGTGCTCTTGTTTTTTGACAGTCAAGCTGCTATTAATGCATGTGTCTCTAAGTTGTCATCTAAGGTTCCAGATTTTTGCAACTGCTATTAAGTTGAGCATAGGCATGTTTTTAATTTGATTAAGGATAAAAATCTTAGTGTGAGTTGGGCCAAGGTCAGGGGCCATGCTGGTGTTCCTGGTAATGTAAAAACTGACAGGTTTGTGGGTGAGGCTGCTGGCTCTTCTTATGTTTTACCAGTGAGAGTCCGTGAATGTTTTTTGGTGGCTGAAGACACTGTGGTCTTGGGCAATGCTCATCACTTCATTAAGGATTTATTTAGGTCTGTTTGTCGCACTCATTGGGAAGCTGGTCCAGGCTGTGATGTGATCTCTATTGACATATTGAGGGATTTTGATTGGGTTTCTTCTGTGAGGGTCTGGCATTCTAATTCTCACATGCTTGCTGGGTTTATCAGCTGAAAATTGGTGAATCTTTGTACATATTTGATGAAGGCTTTGCATAGGAGATTGCCAGTAACAGTTAGGAAAAGGTTGTATAATAGATGTTATCCAGGTGTTCAATGCTTGTTGTATAGAAAGATGGAGTTGCCCAACTATGTTTTCTCTTGTCTACAAGATGCTTACACTCATAAGAAAATTCTATTGGAGGCTTCAGCACATTGGGTTTTTTTGGTTGGCGTTTGTGACCTGTCTTCTTTTTCTGTTCTTCAGGTTCTTAATTCTTGCCTTTTAGATGTTGGCAGATATTCAGTTTTGTGTAAGAAATTTGTGATGAAGAGTTGGTGTGTTGAAGCGGCTGGTGTTTTTGATGATATTAAGAAAGCTTCCTATATAGTTGTTGATTTTATAAGATTTTTGGTTAAGTTGCATCATTCTAGAGTGTGGTTAGTTAGATCTAAGTTTAGGTCAGACATGGAGAGAGCTGGTTTGGTCAGTAACAATAGCTTGATGTTGGGTCTATCTTGTAGTATGTTTTTTGTGCTTTCTGACAATATGATTAGGTTGCTTGGCATCACTGAGTTTTTTGCTATCAGTTTTGGCTGTCACAGGCCTTGTCTTTTTTTTGGGGGTTTGGATAGTAATCTTTGTGTTTGTGTTAGTGCATAGTGTTGTCTTGTCTGGCCTGAGTGACTAGCCACATGTAGAAAGTGCGTGAGTCACATTTAGTTTGAGCCACTTAATCTGGCTCTATGTACTAGATAATGATTGGGCTTTATTTGTTAAACAGTTTAAAAAATAAAAATAAAAATAAAAAAAATAAACAAGAATATTAGTAATATTAAAGAAAATAATAATCAATATTATTTTTTTTTAACCTATATTTATTTAAAAAATTTCAAATTATATAATATTTGGGCCTCACTTAATAAATGTTAATAAAAAAAAAATTAAATAAAAAAAATAATATAAAGTCTTATTAAAAAAGTTTTTAAACAAATTAGTTTTTAATTTTAAATCCTTTTTTATTATAATATTTTATTTATAATATATATTTTTAAAACAAAACTAATCTGAAACCAATAACTAATAATAAGTTATAAAATAGCAAAAATATAAAAATTGTTTGTTTAAAACTGTTTTTTTTTAATATTAAATTTAAAAAAACTTAATATTAAAATATATTTTGGCTAAATTAGGTTTAAATAGTTTTTTTATAAACAAAAAAATACCTAAATATTTTTTTTTACAATAAAAATTAACAAATTATTAATGAACAAAAATATATTTTTAATTTAAATTAAAATAATTATTGTTTTATTATTAATTAAAATATTATTAATATCAAAAAATCTATTTGTAATATTTAAAATATATTAAATATAAGTTTAATTATTTTTAATTCAAATTTATTATAACTCTGTTAATTTTATTATCATAAATATTACCAAAAAATTCAATAAACTTCTTATATATTTTAATATAAATTAAACTGTTTTTTAAATAAAATTATTTTATAAAAATTATATATTTTACATATATTTTATAAAATTAATTAAAGTTTTTTTTTTTAAAAATATTTTTAATAATTAAATCTACAATAAATATAGAAAATTAAATAAAATTTTTTTTTAAATCAAAAAAATTGTTATTAAAAAAAATTTTAAACTTGTTATATACAAAAAATTAATTAAACAAAATTTTTAAAAAAATTTTCTATTAATCTTAATTAAAACAATAAGCTAAATATTAATAAAAATATTATTTTATTTATAAAATTTAGGAATTATCAAAACTTAAATTTTTTTTAAGTTATAAACACAAATTTATTTAATAAATAAGTATTTTATAAATTTAATAATAAACTAATAACAATATTATTATAGTATTTTAAAAAAAATCCTTAATAATTAATAATAATTCATTTTATTTAATTTAATTTAATTTAATTTATAATATTATTAAAAATATTATTATTTATATATTTTAAAAAAACATTAACATAGTTAAAATTTAAAATATTATTTAATATTACTTTTTTTTAGCTTAATTTTTTATAATTTTTTAATTTTAAATATAATTTCATTAAATTTAAAAATATGTTTATTATTAATAACTAAATAATTCAAATCAACTTTGTAAAAAAAATATTCTAAAATATTTTTAATTATATATTTTTTATTAACTGTTTTAATATTAAAAATTTTAATTATATATTATTATTAAAAATTTTTTATATCTTTTTTAATGTTATTAATATTTAATTTACTGTTAATTCTGCTATTAATAGAAGTCAGTAAATTTTTAATAGACTAACTTTTTTTCTAAAATATCTTTCTATATTTTGAACTATATATGCTGTTAAATTTATGATAAAATAACCAATCCTATGCCAATTACTTATATAATTATTTTATAATAAAAATCAACTTTTTTATAAAAAAATCTTATTTATAAGTTTTTTAAAATATGTGTAATTACTTTGTTATAAAAGTTAACTTTTTTATAAGAAATTTTAATTATAAATTACTTAATAATATAAAAAAAATTAAAAAAAAAATAAACCAAAAAAAACAAAATAAAAAATGTGTTAAAAAAATTGTTTTAAATTCAGATTTAAAAGTTATTAATAGTTATTAAATTGGTAGTTACAGTCAAATTTAAAATAATCTATAAAAACTGTTTTCTTTCCTTCGTCCCAAATTCCTAAAAAAGAGTCATATTTTGAAAGTAGTTTTTTGTTTTTCACTTACTGTACCTCAACATTTCTCTTACAAATAATCCTTTTGTTGTGGACTTGGAAACTGTTTCTGGCGGTGGTATGTCAAATAAGAAAGCTCTTGTTGGTGCTTCTTCTGGTTCTATTGGTGGTCCCTTTTCTCAAAAAAAAAGAGTTTCCCTTCGCCATATGAATCAATCTAGTGATAGAAACAAAGCTGCTTTGGCCAAATCTCATTCAGATGGGAGTTAATACTCAGATATGGAAAGTAATTCTGGTGACAGTGTTGCAAATAGCATCTTGGCTGGTGGTGATAATGGGTCTCTTCTTGGCTCAGCTGCAACAACTCCTAAGGTGAAGAGAGTTAAAAACGATTTGGACTGCGGCTTCCCTCTTGGTTCATTAGATTACAACATGAATGATGATAATGGTGGTTCTCTCCCCCCTCTTCTTGGTATTCCTTTAGAAAAAATGTGGTTGGATCCCAAAATTGTTAAATCTCAAGTAGAAGTTGCTGTTAAGAAGTCCTTTGCATTAGATATTAATCTTTCATCAGTGGAAGGCAAATCGGCGACTGCAAAAACTCAATTAATCAGGAAATTGTTTTTAAAAATCAACGGTTTTGGGGGGGTCACTACCCCTTCAAAATTTGAAGGAATCATCAGATCAACGTTTACTTCATCAAAGAGCATGGAAAAAACCACATCATTGGCCAAGGTGAATAACATCATAGTAAACAGCAATCTTAAGAGACAAGGAATTCACTTGGATCGGGCTGTAGTAATCAAGAAAATTCTTATGGATACGCCAAAAGAAATGATCATTGCCACAGTATCCGAGTATGGTCAGTTTGTGTCTATCAAAGTTCAGTTAATTGGGCTGTGGCAGAAGACTGTGGTGGAGTTTGCTGAATCTAGTCAGGCTGATCTATTGGTGTCAAAATGGTCTTTCCTAATTGGGAAAAATTCTGTGTGTGTGGCCAAGGCTGTGGAAGATCGTGAGACATGGGCTTTTAGGGATCAGTTTAGGACGCTTCTGTTTACTTTGTCAGTGGGAATGACAGCTCATGATCTTGAGAATTTTTTGGAAGGGACTGGTGGGAAAACTTGTGTCATCAATCATTTATTGGAGACTGGCAACAGAACACACTGTGCTGTGATATGTTTTGAATCTGATGAAGCTATGGAATCAGCTTTTCACATGGAGCCAATCTTTGGTGGAGTGAAACTCTCATGGGCTAGGTTGGATTTGGTTCATTGTAAACGGTATGGGAAGTTCGGTCATTCTGCCTTGGAATGTGATGCTGAGGTTGCATCAGCTTCTCAGTCACCCAAGTCATTTAAAAAGCCTGCTAACTTGAATACTCGTCTCTAGTTGGCCAAATTATATGCTAAAAAAAAGGTTCCGATCTCTCGTCCTGTCACTTTTGGAGGCAAATCCTGGGCCCAAGTGGTCTCAGTTGCTTCGGTCTCTCGTGGTTTTCATGATGGCTCTGGTTCCGGTTCTTTGCTCTTTGGTGCTTCAAGTTCTGGTAGTACCCTTCACCCTTTCTCTATGGTTGATGCCCCCTTGGAAGTGCATTTGGCATGTTTGAAATGCTCTGTAGAGCTTTTATCTGATCAAATTTCAAACATTCTTCTTTATTTTAACAATCTCAGTTTAGTGTCTTTAGCTCCTCCTTCTAATATAATTCTTCCAGTAAATACTCCTCAACCATCCGTCTCTAGTTCTCTTATGGTGGCTAACTCTGACTTGGATTCCAACATGGTGTTAGATGTTCCTTTAACTCAACCCATTTCTTTCACTTCTGGCGAAGATAGTTCTCAATTGGGTCATAGCAGTTCCAAGGTGCTGACTTCTAAAATTGGTGTTTTAGAATTGAAGTTGGTTGCTCTCAATGCCTCCATTGGTTCGATTTTGGCAAAGTTAGAGCAGATGTGTGCTGGTTCGGGTCCTCTGGTCCTCTCCTCATCTCAATGACCAGTTATATTTGGAAAATTGCTATGTGCAATGTTAGGGGTATGAACAATCTTACAAAACAGGAGGATATTATTCATTGGCATAAAGAAATAAACAATGTGATTTCAATTGTTACTGAGACTAAGTTGAAAGATAGGGTTTGCTCTTGGATTATGAACAAGTTTGTTGGCGTTTGGGTTTTTACTTCTGGTTTGAGTTCTGGTCACATGAGTTCTGGGGTTGCAATCATTATGAACAATTTCTTGGCTTGGCATGTGTGTAAGGTTTTAGACATTCCTGGCTGGTTTCTTTCTATTAAGCTTCTCTTCAAAAATAAACTGTCTGTGTCAATTTTGGGGCTATATGCTGGATCATCTTTGGCAGTACATTTTTCTCAGGCAGATGATATTAATTCTTTGATCGTGAGGACGGTAAATAAGTCTTCTTTCATCATCTTGGGTGGTGACTTTAATGAAGATGGTTCTCGCAAAAGTACCAGCTTAAAAAAATGCTTTGATTTGGGTTTGGTCAACTCTTTGAGTAGAAGCTTATTTGGAAAGGAAGCTACGTGGAACAATTCTTATGGAGTGGCTAAAATTATTGATTATGTGTTTGTATCGTCAAGTCTTGTTAACGCAATTTTGGATCGTGATGTATCTGGTGTCGAAGAGTATTTTGACACTGATCATAAAGCTGTTTCTGTCTCCGTGGGTCTTGGTGGTTTGCTGAATGTGCAGTTGAACTCATTGCGCAAACAAGTGAATAAGGATCGTTGGAAGTACAATTTTGTAAATGCTGGTGGCGCCAATTGGATCAAGTTTAAAGAGGATACTTCGGCAAATGCTGCCATATTCCATGATGAATTTTATGCTGCCAAGGTATGTTTGGACCTGAACACAATGTGGAGTCACCTTTGCCAAGTGGTGTGTTTGTCAGCTGAGAACGTTTTCAAAAAAAAATGGTTTAAGAGTTTTGACAGTGTCTATAATAGAGTATCATCCAGATTTCACAAATTGGAGCTTTTGGTGTTGAAGATTGTCAAAGCCTCTTGTCTGGTCTCTTATGAGGAATTTGTTTCTCTACTTAACACATGGAAGGGAATTAATACTGCTAATGCTTCTGTTGTGGAGTCTCTCTTTCTTTCGGGTTCTCATTTTGATACTATTTGTTCAGCTTTGGCCAAGATAAGGAAATCTTACCATTCGTCTAAGTTGTCAGAATCAAACCATGCCAAAGAATCTCAGATTAAGTCGGCAATTGACAAAAAAATGGAGAGTTTTGAGTTGAACAAAGGTCATACTGTACGTAATGTTTTGGAACGACCCTTCCACAAGGTGGTTTTAGATCATTTGGTGGTGGGGGATGAGCTGGTGTTGGATCCTGCTCCTGTGAAGTCTAAGATGGATGAGATTATGGAAGGCTGGACTAGAAAGCGAAGGGTAGTGCTTAACATTAATGATGAGTGGTCTTGCCAGTATCGTTCTTTAGGTTATGTTTTCGATAAAGCTTTTTCTGGTGTAATGAGTTTGATTGACTTCGATGAATTGTTTGGAGTTGTTTCCAACCTGCCAGATGGCAAAGCTGCTGGCCTTTCGGGTATCTCAAATGAGCTTTGGAAACATTGCGATATTTCAGTCCTTAATATGCTCTTGGTGCTTTTGAACTCTTGCCTATTTGTGAAATCTGTTCCTGGCCCTTGGAGAGAAGCTTGGGTTTCGATAATTCCCAAACCGTATGAATGGGAGGGTGTTCTTACAAATACTTATCCTATTGTACTGATTGAGACAGCTCACAAGATTCTCTCTAAAATACTCTCAGACAGGATTTCTTCAGCATACAGCACTTATGATGTCCTTTGTGGTGAAAATTTTTTGGTTTTGAAAGGTACGATGATACAGTCTCCTATTTTTGCAGTTGGTTTGGTTGTTGAAAATGCCCTGGAAAAGAACCAAGAGCTTTGGCTGGTCTTGCAAAATATGAGGAAAGCATATGATTCAGTTGGCTGGGAGCATTTGGAGAAGTGTTTGGTCAGAATTAAAATATACAACAAGTTTATTCGATTTTTTGGCGGCATTCACAGAGGTTGCACTAATTGAGTCATGACAGATTTTGGTTTGACAGATGGTTATCGTGTCTATGATGATTTAGATCAAGGAGAGGTCTTTTCCCCCCTTCTGTGGCACATTTTTTATGATCCCTTTTTGTGCGAAGTCAAGCATTAGGAGAGTGTCTGTGGGTATAGGCTAATTTCTCATTTTATTTTCAAGAGTGGTCATATTGAATTGCAAGCTGGGCTTTCTTCTTATTTTGCCGCTGGCATTTTTGTTGATGATACAATTTGGGTTGGCAGTAGTCAGAGTGCTACTCAACACATTTTGGACATAGCTAGTGAGTTTTTTCAGATTAATGACATCTTAATAAACAATAACAAGACAGTAGCTATTCCTATCAATTGTAAAGTTAAAAATCCCACTCTTTTCATTAGTGGTTCACCTATCTCTGTTGCCAAAAAGAGTGAATCCCATTGGTATCTGGGCATATTTCTGTCAACTGAAGGCCTTTCCAAACCCAGTTTAGCTAAGGTGCATTCAGATGTTTGTTTCTTTACAAATTTGGTTCTAAAAAAAGCTATCTCAGATAAACAGTTCTTATATTTGGTTTCAGTGGTTCTTCAACCTATAATTAGCTACAGGACACAATTTAGCTTTGTTCCTATAGGCATTTACAACAAGTGGGATGCTATAATTCGTAAAGGCCTGAAGCTCAAATTTGGACTTCTGCTTGATTTTCCTAGTGATTCGATTCACCACCCCTCCTTTTATGGTTTGAGATCTTTCCTGCAGGTTTAGTCTGAAGGCAAGGTTGCTTCTCTTATTAATTTTGCCAACTTTGGTGGGATTGTGGGATGTTTGTTCTCTCATAGGTCTCATGACCTGTAGGTTTTATGTTGGCACCTTATTCATCCATTGAGTTCTCCTGTTTGCATTCGTGTCAGCGCCTCTAATAATTTTTTGGCAGGTGTGGTTCATGTGCTTTATAATTGCAAATTGTCTTTGGGTGAATCCTTTACCAATTCTTTTCATGCCAATGGTGGGACGTCTATGTTGACTGTTTTGGGTGAATCAGTTTTCTCTAGGTGTCTCCTCTTGCTTCAGCAGTATGGTATGGCCTTTGTTGACCAACTTCATGATCGTTATGATACTGTCTTTGATTGGTCCACATTTAAGCGATGGAAGAAACTGGACCCCCGTGGTTCTATTCCTGAGTGGTTCAGACTTTCTGCTGTTTTTCTTGCTGGTGAGGATTCTTCTTCTGCCCGCATCCCTCCTCTTGCTAATATTGGTCTCTTAAATATTCTGGGTTCTTCTGGTTTTGTGTCTGTCTGTGATCGTCTTTTGCAAGTTAATGCAAAGGTGCTATTGGTCTACACTAATAGATCATTAAGAAATTTGGGTACAGTTGGCTGTGAAGCAGGTGCTGTGGCTTTTTTCGAAAACATTGGTATGGGTTTGGGTGTTGGTGTGTTTGGGTTGATGTCTTCTACCATGGCTGAGTTATAGGCAATCGTGTTGGTTCTTGAGTGTGTTCCTGTTTTTAGTAATGTTCATTTATTTTCGGATAGTCAGTCTGCATTGGATGCTTGCAAATCGGAATTGGGTCTAGTGGTTCCTGATTTCCATAATCGGTGTTGGATTGAGCATCAGCACATTGCCAACGTCATTTACAGTAAGAGCCTTAAAGTTAACTGGCACAAAGTCAAGGGTCATTCTGGGATTTCGGGAAACGAGTATGCTGATGTAATTGCTGGTGCTGTTTCTGTTTCTGACTGGTTTCTTCCTTCTCACCTGGATGATGGCTGATGGCAATGTTGTCTCTGGCAATTCAAGGCACTTTGTCCATAACACTTTTTATATCATGTGTTGTGCATGTTAGGAGGTGGGGTCTGGTTCTAAAATTTTGCCTGTTGACTTGTGTGCTAATATTGATTGGTCCCATTCTTCTTTGGTGTGGCATCCTGATTTGCATATGACCACTGGTTTCACTAGTAAGATTTCGGCTAATGCACGCTCTTATTTTATAAAGGCTTTGCATTATCGCTTGCCTATGGCTGTTCGAAAACGGCTTTATAATAGACTTTATCCCAGTGTGTTGTGTCTATATTGTGGTAATGTAGAGGTGTCGGATCATGTTTTTTCTTGTAAGATTGATGATTCTGCTCGGCGTCGGTTGTTGGATTCTCACATGAACACTTGGAAAACACTTTCTGGTTCTTCTGTCTCTTCTTCAGTTTTGTTGCAGTTGTTGTCGTCTTGTGTTTCAGGGTCCTCAGTGTCTATGGCTCTCCATAAGGGTTTTGTTTTTGATAAATGGTTTGGTGAAGCTGTTTCTATCTTCCATAATTCCAAGATGGCATGTTTGAAGGTCATTAATTTTGCGCGTTCTCTTGGCCTCGCTTTTAGAGATGAGATCTGGTTGGTTCAGGCCAAACACCGTGCCTATATGGAAAAGCACGGAATGATTCCTTTAGATGGTTCATCTCCTACTTCAGTCTCTGGTTTGACTGCACGGCTTTCTGCTGGTGTGGTTGATTTGCTTGGTATTGATAAAGCTTTTGGTGTGCATTTTGGTTTTTGCAAGTCTTGTATGTTTTTTTCCAGCATTGATGATTCAGCTTCTGTCTATATAGCTGCATAGTGTTGTCCTGACTGGCCCAAGTGGCTGGTCATGTGTAAAAAGTGCATGATTCATGCCTAGTTTAGATCATTTCTTTGATGTATAGTGCTAGGTTGTGTGTAGATCTTACTTGTTAAATAAACAAAAAAAAAAATTTTATACTAAAATAATTTATAATCTGTAATAAATCATAATATTTTGAATCTACCAATTTGGTAATTAAAGAATTTTTATATTTATAACTCATATTTGTAATATTTAATAATTCATAATTTTTTATTATCAGTATGGATTATCTTAAATGCTAAATTTAATTTAAATTCTCCCAATTTTAATAAAATTACAATAAAGCAAACTAATATTTTTATGAACAACTTCTTTCTCTTCTACATCCCAAATTCCTGAAATAGTTCATTTTAGAAAGAAGTTTTTACAAGTCTTTATTTTCTTCGATATTCAGTTAGATACTTCGAAATCTTTTCTGTTTGAATACAAAGCTGCCAATAGTGGTAGCATTTTGGTTATAAAAGAGTCCAAAAAGAAGTCTCTTTCTGGTTTTGCTACTATTGACTTGTCTTCTAGAAAAAAGCGCAAAGGTGTATTGTTAAAGGATCCTGTCAAAGTGGTTGGTGTTTCTGCTGATAGTGTTTTTGATGACTTGGCTGCACGAAAAAGTGGTAATACTACTGAATCTGAGAGTATCAATATAGAGAAGGAGTATTTGATAGAGGAGACCAGCTTTCAACTAGAGAGTAGGGAAGAGGCTGGTGGCAATGATGTTGAAATGACTCCCAAAAGTCCAAAGAGAATGGTCAGAAAGTGCAATTTGGATAAGCCTTTTGGCACAATTGACTTCAACAAAGAGTGCAATAATGGGGATAATATTTTGGGTGAATTAGCTCTGCTCCTACCCCTCCACTCAAGCCTGTAGTTCAAATTTTGGTCAGAAAGTCTTTTGCTCTAGATATTGATCTTGTTGCTGTTACTGGCAAATCCTCTTAAGATAAATTAAATTTTGTCAGAAAAATTTTTTCTGGTGTGAATAATTTTAGGGGGGCCTCTACTCCCTTAAAATTTGGTGGGATCATTCGAGCTATATTTACTTCTGAATCGGTGATGATGGCTGCAGGAAAATTGGCTCATAATTGTAGTATTGTAGTAAACACTGACCTTAAGTGCCCTGGCAACATTCACACAGATTGGTCAGTTGTAATTAAGAAAATTCTTGTGGGAACATCTATTGAAACAGTGTGTGCAGCTGTTTCTGCATTTGGAATAATTGAGTCAATCAAAATACAATTGGTAGGTTTGTGGCAAAAGACGATTGTCATTTTGAGAAATCAAATTCAGACTGATCTCTTGGCATTCAAATGGTCTATCTTCATTGAGAAAGATATGGTACATGTGGCCAGGACTGATGTTGACAAACAAACATGGGACTCTAGAAACAGGTTTAAGGCTCTGCTTTATACTCTCCCTGTGAGAACCAATGCACATGATCTGTGAGATTTTCTTGGTTCCATTGGTGGGAAAACGTGTATTATCAACCACAATTCTGCCAATTACATTTGTGCATACTGTGCCACTGTGTGTTTTGCTTCTGAAAATGACATGACTCAGGCGGTGGCCAATACACCAATAATAAAAGACATTGGTCTCTGCTAGTCACATTTGGTTATCCCTTTGTGTTCTGGTTGCAATTCTTTTGGTCACTCAATTTCAGTTTGTAAGTTAGTAGGTGTGTCTTCTAATCCTAAGAGCAAAAGAGCCCTTTTCTCAGCTCAAGATTGGTTTAGATTGGCTAAAATTTATGAAAAGAAGTCAGCACTCATCTCCTGTTCATTGGTTTTTGATAGTAAGACCTGGGCATTGGTGGCTGGTTTTTCTTCTTCAAATGGTTTTCTTGGTTATGATTCTTAACTTGGTTTTATGAAAAATAATGTACTGCTCCCTCCTACTGTAGATGATTTGAAAAAATGTTTGGTTAGTATTGAGAGCAGTCTTGTCAGCCTTGTGGGACAGATTGGTGAGTTGGCTAAAAGGTTGGATTCACTTGTGCTGGCAGTTCCCCAGTCTAGCCCTGGATGTCAGCCACCAGTGACCTCCCCCATCACAGAATCAAGAGGAGGATATAGTGATGGGAGTGGGCTCGAGTAAGGCCACTAGTGGCAAGACTGCTATAACTTTGGATTCTTCAGTATCTCCCCATATTATCAAGTTGGAAAACATGTTGGAAGGCCTTTTCAAATCCGTTTTTAGTTTGACTGCTTGCTTTGATGGTTTGGTTTTGTCTGACAGTGCTCCCTTCTTACCTCTTTCTTAATGAGTAGTCTTGTCTAGAAAATTGCAACATGTAATGTTTGGGGCATGAACAATCCTGCAAAGCAGGATGACATTGTTCATTGGCATTTAGAAATGGGTAATTTGATTTCTATTGGTACTGAAACTAAGCTGAAAGGTAAGATCTGTCCTTGGATCATGAACAAATTTGATGGGGTTTGGGTTTTCACTTCAGGTTTGGATGCTGGTCATTTGGGTGCTGGTATGACAATTATTATGGATAATTCTTTGGTTTGGCATGTGAGTAAAGTTTTAGAGATTCCTGGCAGACTTCTTTCTATTAAGTTGCTCTTCAAAAATAAACTATCTGTATCAATCTTGGATCTGTATGCTGGAGTGTCTTTGGCAGTACGTTTCTCTCAGGTGGGCGATGTTAATTCTTGGATTGCAAGGACTGTAAATAAATCTTCTTTCATTATCTTAGGTGGCAATTTCAACAAAGATGGATCTCACAAGAGTGCTAGCTTTAGAAAATGTTTCGATTTAGGTTTGATAAATTTTTTGGGTGGGAGCCTTTTTGCGAAGACACCCACCTAGTGTAATTTTCATGGTGTTGCTAAGACAATCGACTATGTGTTTGTCTCCTCAAATCTTGTTAATGCTGTGGTGAATTGTGGTGTAAATGATGTTATAGATTATTTTGATACTGATCACAAGGCTGTTTCTGTCTCTGTGGATGTTGGTGGTTTGCTTGATATTCAATTGAATTTGCTGCGCAAACAGATGAATAAAGATCATTGGAAATTCGATGTCAAATCTGCAGATAATGCTAAATGGCATGAATTTAAGGTGTCTACAGTGGCCAATGCTGCTATGTTTTTGAATAAGTTCTCTTCAACCAGGAGATTTTCTGATCTGAACGTGATGTGGAACATTGTTCGAAAAATTATAGTTCTCTTGGCAGATGGGGCTTTTAAAAAAAAATGGTTTAAGAGTTTTGATAGTGTGTACACCAAAGTTTCTTCTCAGTTTCATAAGCTGGAACTGCTGGTTTCCAAGCTGGTAAAGACATCTCATTTGATTTTTAATGTCAATTTTGCATTGCTTTTGGATATGTGGTGCATTCTTGACTTTGTTGATGTGTCAACAGTGAGATCTTTCTTTCTTTCAGATTCTAATTTTAATGTTATTTGCTCTGCTCTGGCAAAGGCAAGGAAATTTTACTATTCATCCAAATTGGTGGAATTCAAATATGCTGAAGATTCCTGTATTAAGCAGGCCATTGATAAAAAAATGGAAAGCTTTGAGTTAGACAAGGGTTGTACTATCAGAAGTGTGCTAGAATGTTCTTTCCATAAGGTGGTGTTGGATCATTTGGTTGTGGATGATAAGCTGGTACTAGAGCCTGATTTGGTTAAATCTAAGGTAGATGAGATTATAAAGAGTTGGACCAGGAAGCGTGTAATGATAATTAATATCTCTGATGATTGGGTTTCCCAATTTCAGTCTTTAGATTATGTTTTTGATGATGCCTTCTCTGACATAATGAGTCCTATTGGTTTTGATGAAATGTTTGATGTGGTCTTGGGTTTGCCTAATGGGAAAGTGGCAGGTCTCTTTGGCATCTTGAATGAATTATGGAAGCATTGTGATAAATCAGTTTTAAATATGCTTTTAGTGCTTTTGAACTTTTGCTTGGTTAGTAAGTCAGTGCCTAGGTCTTGGAGAGAAGCTTGGGTCTCAATGATTCCAAAACTGTATGAATAGGAGGGGGTTCTCACAAATACACATCCTATTGCTTTGATCAAAATGGCTCGCAAGGTACTTTCCAAGATACTTTTGGACAGGATATCTTTGGTTTGTAGTGTATTTGATGTTCTCCATGGAAACAATTTTTCTGTGTTAAAAGGCACAACCACACAATCGCCTATTTTCACTATTGGCTCTGTAATCGAAAATGCTTTGGAAAAGAACTGAGAGCTGTGACTGGTTTTACAGGATATGTGTAAGGCATACAATTCTGTTGGTTAGGAACATCTTAGGAGAAGTTTAGTTAGGATTAAGATATGTGGCAAGTTTGTTCAATTTTTTGGTAGCATTCACAATAATCATTATAACCGAGTGATGACTGATTTCAGCTTAACTAATGGTTATCAAGTTCATGACAGTTTGGATTAAGAGAAGGTTTTCTTACCACTTCTTTGGCGCATATTTTACAATTTACTCTTGTGTGAGGTTAAGAGACAGGAAAACATGTGTGGCTACAGATTGAATTCGCATTTTATTTCCAAAACTGGCCAGGTAGAACCTCAGACTGAGCTAACGTCATTTCTGGCTGCTGGTGCTTTTGTCGATAATACAATTTGGGTCAGTAGCAGCTAGGCTGCCACACAGCATATTCTCAATATTGTTAGTGAATTCTTTAGATTAAATGATATTTCAATTAATAATGATAAGACTGTTGCCATTCCTATTAACTGTTGAGTTGTTACACCTCATTTGACTGTCAGTGGCTCACCTATTTCTGTCGCCAAGAAGAGGGAATCTCATCATTACCTGAGTATTTTTTTGTCTTCTGAGAGTTTTTCAAAGCCTAGTTTGGCTAAAGCTTAGTTAGATGTCTGTTTTTTTGTGAACCTGGTTTTAAAGAAAGCAGTTTCTGACAAACAGTTTGCGTATTTGGTGTCTGCAGTTCTTTTTTTTATCGTCAGTTACAGAACTCAATTCAGCTTCATTCCAATTGGTGTTTGTAATAAATGGAATGTTCTGCTGTGCAAAGTTTTAAAATCAAAGTCTGGACTGCCCCATAATTTCTCTAATGATGTGCTTCATCATCCTTCATTGTATAATTTAAAGTCTTTTGAACAAGTGCAGGCTGAAAGTAAATTAGCCTCTGTTGTTGCTTTCGCAAATTCGGTTGGTATTTTGGGTTGCCTGTTTTCTCACAGGTCTCATAATCTCCAGGTCCTTAGCTGGCATCCTTGTCATCCTTTGCTGTTTCCAGCCCATGTTGGTGTTAGCCCTTCAAATAATTTTTTGGCAGGTGTGATTCATATTTTTTCTGATTGTGATCTGTCTTTGAGTGGCTTTTTGGCTAGTGCTTTTTGCATCTGGAATAGTACACCCATGTGTTAGGTTCTTGGTGAGCCTTGTTTTGTCAGATGTGTGTCTTTACTTAGGCGTTATGAAATCGCTTTTGTGGACCAACTGCACGACTGTGCTGGTGGTGTTTTCAGCTGAGGCACCTTTAAATGTTGGAAGAGGCTGAATTCCCATGGCCCAGTCCCCTTCTGGTTTGATTTATCTGTTTGCTTTCTTGGCGATATTGGTTCTCCTTCTGTTTGTTCCTTCTTTGAAGATGTTCATGCCAGTTCTAATGTTTGTCGATCTCATGGTTTTGGTGTTGTGTATAACAAGCTGTTAGATGCTGATGCTGCCTACTTTTCTGTATATATGAATGAGTCTTTGAGTAGTCTGGGTACTGTTGGCATGAAGACAGGTGCTGCTGCTTTCTTTGAAGACATTAATTCGGATTTGGATGTGGGGGTGTCTAGTTTGGTTTCTTTTACTCTGGCAGAATTGCAGATCATTGCTTTGGCTCTCAAGTGTATTTCTCTTTTTTGTGTGATTGACTTGTTTTCGGACAGCCAAGCTGCTTTAAATGTATGCAAATCTGAGTCTTTGCTGGTTCATCCTGATTTTAGGAACCATTGTTGGATCAAGTGTTGCCACATTGCTAATGTAATTAGTCATAAGAATTTAAATGTGAATTGGTTTAAAATTAGGGGCCATTCTGGTGTTTCAGGCAATAAGTGTGCTAATGTGCTTGCCAAGAATGCTGCTTTTTCTGTCTGGCATTTGCCTCATTTGATCAATGAACATTTTCTGAGTGCTAATAATACTGCAGTTTCTGGGAATTCTAGGCACTTTGTTTGTGATGTTTTTTATGGTATTCATTGTGCTTGCTAGGAGGCTGGGTCTGGTTCTTGGGTTGTGGTAGATAGTTTGTGTGCTGATATTGACTGGTCCAGGTCCTCTATGGTATAGCATCCTGATTCTCACTTGGCTGCTGGCTTTACTACTGTGCAAATGGCTGGCTATTGGTCATATTTTATGAAAGTCCTCCATTGATAACTGCCTGTTGCTGTATACAAGCATTTATATAATAAGAGTTACCTCAGTGTAATGTGTTTGTTCTGTGGTAATGTTGAGATCTTAGACCATGTTTTTTCTTGTTCTTATGATGCCGCCAGTTGTGCTTAGTTGCTGAATACTCATGCTTTGGCTTGGAAGGCTCTTTCTGGTTTGTCTTGCTTTTTTTCATGTGTTTCGCAGTCACTGGCTTTTTGTGTTTCGGAGATTGGAGTTGGCATGGCTCTGTATAAGGGCTTTGTATTTAGTGGTTGGTGTCATGAGTCTGTTTCGGTTTTTGGTAATTCTAAGGTTGGGTGTAAAAGGATTGTGAACTTTGTGCATGGGCTTTGTCTCACTTTTTGGGAGGATATTTGGCTGGTCCATACAAAACACCAAGCCTTTATGGAAAAGTGTAGGCTAATTTCTTATAATGGTTCTATTTTTGTCTCTGTTTTTGGTTTATCCGAGTGGCTTTCGGTTGGTGTAGTTAGGTTGTTGGGTATTGTGAATACATTTGGCATCAGTTTTGGATTTCGTAAGTTCTGTTTGTTTTTCTCAGGTGTTAATGATGTAGTTTCTGTTCTTATAAGTGCTTAGTGTTGTTCTAACTGGTCTGAGTGACTGGTTGTGTATAGTAAAAGCATGATTTACACCTAGTTTAGATCATATAATAATTTATTTTATTAGGTAACATTTGGACTTCACTCATTAAATGTATAAAAAAAAAAAAAAATTTTCATAATTAAAAATGCTATATAATAAAATAAATATTAATTGTATAAGTAATTAAGTCAGAGTTTTGAATTGTTTCAAGTTCTAAATTATTATTAATTGTATAAATAATCAAGTCAAAGTTTTGAATTGTTTTAAGTTTTAAATTATTATTAATCTTATGAATAGTTAAGTTAGAATTTCAAATTGTCTCAAGTTTTAAATTATTATTGATTGTATAAGTAATCAAGTCAAAGTTTTGAATTGTTCTAAGTTTTAAATTATCATTAATTATATAAGTAATTAAGTTAGAGTTTCGAATTATCTTAAGTTTTAAATTATTACTAATCTTGTAAATAATCAAGTTGGAATTTTAAATTGTTTCAAATTCTAAATTATTATTAATTGTATAAGTAATTAAATTAGAGTTTTGAATTATGTAAAGTTTTAAATTATTATTAATTGTGTAAGTAATCAAGTCAAATTTTTGGATTAGCTTTATTTTAATCATATTTTTCTTTTGTTTTTTAATTTTACTATATTTAATAGCAAAAAACATGCTATTTTTTCAGCTTACATTCCACAAAATTATAAAAATACTATATTTTATAATAAGCTTATAGTGTTTGATTGGTATTATACAAATAATAAAAACCAATCAAAAACTGCAAAACATTTTAAAAAAAATGGTTTTCTATACATAAAATAATCTCTAGTTTTAGCTTAGATCAAAAATAAACCAAATTTTTGTGTATAAGCAAATACAATACATAACTTGATTAGCAAGCATATATATAAAGTATGTAATTCTAACTTTAATAAAACACTTGTTATTTTTGTTTAAAAAGCAGAATCACATAGAATAATATTTACTAAAAATGTAATTTGAGCTGTTAGTATAAAGTTCTATGATCAATTAGATATTTCAGAAAATAAGCACCAAAAACTATCTAATAACTGGTCTAAGAGCTTTAAAAACTATGTTGAATTATATTTATTTTACTTTTATAATAATGTATCATTAACTAATATTAAGCATATTAAAGATAAATAAATATGTGTAATAATATTTTTTGTTAATTAAAAGTTATACAATATTTTTAACATAAATAAAACTACACTATTTTATATTATATTATCAAATCAAGATCTTGTTACAATACTATGTTATAATACTAAACAATTAAAAATACAACTGATACTTGCTTTTATAATCAATGTTAATAAAACTAAGTATTTGCTATTACTTATTATTGAACATACTAAATGTCTATATTGTTTTCAAAAAAAAACAGAAGAGCAACTTGGTTTTAATATTATTCAAACACTTATGTTTAGATAACTGGTGATATTTTTTGATAGTGACTTGTTAATTGAAATTATCAGTTGTATAAAAAAACTGAAACATATTATTGTTAATAAACAATTTTACTGGTCACAATTATAATATGAAATCCATTATAAATATTTATGTAAAACAATTTATATTTAACTTAACAGTACATATTTAGTCTATAAATACTAAAATTATTTATTGTTTTAAAACATATTACTGTTATTATTTTTTTTGTCATGTATTAAATTTTTTTAATAATAGTGCTAATAATATTTATGTAATTAACCAATTTTAAACAATACATCTAATTTATAAGGCATGAAAAAATGTTTCAAATAAAACAATTGCTTATTGCTGGCATAAAATTGGCATTTTTTCAATCAATACAAATGACAACTTTCAGAATAAAATACAAACTTGGAAATAATAACTAATTATAATTAAGAGATAGTATTAGAAAAACTTAAAAATTATTACAAAAAGTACAATTGAATACAGCCAAATTGTACATATTTATTAATTAAAAAGTTGGTAAATCTATCTAAAAAAAATGATATAATTACTTTAAAATATCTAAATAATGATAAAGCAAATTATATTATAATAAATCATAAAACAAAGCATAATAGCTCTGATAAAAAACAAAAAGTACAGAAAGTAATGAGTATTAAAAATACACTGACTGCTATTATAATCTTGAACAGTTTATAAAGCTTAAAAATAGCAAAAAATTTTATAATATAGTTAGTAAACTTGTTTATATTAAATATATACTTTATAAAAAAATACAAAATAAACAAAAACAAACAATTTTTATAAGTTTCTTTAATATTGCATAAATTAATTAAAAATTCTTATAAGAAATATGTAAATAAATTTATTTTTTAATAATATTATATCTATTTTTATTATATATATACTATATATACTTAAATCTGAAAAAATTCATAATCTGTAATAATCTATAGCAATTTGTATTTACTAAGAGTATAAGTTATCTTAAATTTGATTATAATTAATTTTAAACATTAATAGAAAAAGTGAATTTTAAGTAATTATTAAAAAATTTATGTTTTTTAATTTGAGTTTTATTTGAATTAATTTGTAAGAAAGATATCTTAAGTTTAAATGAAATTTAATTTTAATTAAAATATATTTTTTCAAAGAAAAAAACTCTTTTTTTATATAACTTATTATAATACTATTTTATAATTTAGCACTTTTTTTTTAATATTTTGATGAATTAAAAATATATTTTATTAAATTACAAATTATTCTTGTAAACTATAAATTATTTTAATGAATTTTTAAATATTTTAATGAATTTTAAATATTATATAGTTTAATATATTACATAATTTAATTATTACAATTTAATTATATTTGTGTTCTGTACAAATTGAATTATTAATTGAATAATAATTTGAATAATTTAATAAAATAATAAGTAATAAATTAAAATAATAATATGTGTTAATTAATAATAGAAATTATAAAACTAATTTTATGTTAATAAATATCTTAAATTTTAGCTAATAATAACATAATTCATAATATTTAGAAATTCTATTATTTTTTTAACATATAATAAAACAAAACTTATATTAGTAATACTTAAATTAATATTTGACATATTTTTAATTATAAAAGTTTTAGTTTTATTAATAAATAATCAAGTATTTAGAAGTTATTTAAGCTTAAAACCAGACTTTTTTTAATTTTTTGATAATTTTAAACACTAAATTTTCAGTTTAGACAACTATTTATTTTTATTATTATTAAAATTTCTGACTTATAATTTGCCAAAAATTTTATCAATTACTAAGCATAAAATATTTATAAAAAAACTTTATATATTATTAAAATTATTATTTTATTGTAATTTATTAAATAATTTAATTACAGTTAAAACTATCAAAAAAAATCTTTAAAATAATTTTATTTAATAATATCAATAGTTTTAAATTTAAATTTTTAAAATTTTTGTTAATTAACTTATTTAAAATAATAAAATATGTGTTTAGTAAATTATTTAATTTAATAACAGCAAAAATAATTTTATAATCAATACTAAAAAACTCAAATACTTTATATAAACATTAATTATTAACAGTAATATTAAAAAATTATTTATAAAAATATAATTAATAATCTTTTATATCTTTTCAAAATTGTACTAAATTAAAATTTTTACTATAAAATTATCAATAAAAAGTTAAATAAACTTAAATAAAAACATTAATATTGTAATAAATATTATTTTTATTAAAATTGTTTTTTAAAATTACAAATATATTATTATTAACTACTTAAACAATGAAAAATTTAATCTTAAAAATTTAATTAAATTAAATTTTAAAAAATGTTTTAGTATACAAATTAAAAAACATAACTAAAAAATTGTTTTTAAAAAGTAAACAAATTAAAAAAAGCTAATTTGAAATCTTAAAAATTTTAAAAACATGTTTAGTCAAATAATTATTCTTAAATTTTATTAAACTTATTTATTATTTATAATTTTATACTGTTTTTAAATTTAATCTTAATAATAATCAAAATTATATTATTTATTTTTATATATTAATATATAATATTATCTTGTTTTATAGAAATATTTATATTTTTCAAATAAAATCAGTTATTAAAAAAAATTCTAAAATTTATATACAAACAGTTTAACTTAATTAAAACTAATTTTATAAAGCTTTTAAACTTTAATATATTAACTTTTAGACTACCAGTTTTAATAATAAAAATTTTTAAACTATTATTATTTAAAAATAAAAATTCATTAATATTATTAAATAAAAATATTAATAAAAACACAAAAAATTCATTTATAATTATATTTAAGTTAATAATTATCATAAAAATTTAAATTTATTTAAGATTAATAAAAATAAAAATACCAATAACAAATTTAATTTAAACAAAAATTCAGAAATTTAATTTATTAAAAGTTTTAAAGAATATTTTAAAGTATTTAAATAATATTTTATTAAAAAAACAATCAATAAAAAAAATTTAGCATTAAAAAATAAGAAATTATTAGAAAATAAATTAAAAAAAAATATCAAAACAATTATTATTAGTTATTTAAATTCAAGATATATTATTAAAAAACATTAAATAAGCAATAAAAACTGATTTTTTGACATAAATAACTATTGATTTAATTTTATTAAAACTTAAAAAATGTTTTTTGGTTTTAGTTTTTGAAAATAAAGTTGTATTTAAATTATATATTAAAACAATATAATTGAATTTTTTACAAAAAAATGCAAAAATAATTTTAACTTAGTTTAATTTAAGTTAATATTTTTAAGCATTAAAATTATAATAAAAACTTTTAATATAATTTTTAAAAACTTAAAATAAATAGTAATATATCTTATATAAATATATAAACTAAATAATAATTAATTATATAAGTTTTTTTATTAATTAATTTTAAAAATTTTTACATATTCTATATAATTATTTTTATTAATAAAATATAAAAAAAAACACAATAAATATTTACAAAAAAACTTCTTTTTTTCTTATGTCCTAAATTTCTCAAAAAGCATAATTTTGATAAAGAAATTTTTGTTTTTTTCTTGTTATCTTTATCAATATTTTTCAACTTAATAATTTTTTTATTGTAGACTTAAAAGTTGTTTTGAATGGCAATATATCTAAAAAAAAAGTGCTTAAAAAGACTTTTTATGATCTTATTAATAGTTTTTTCTTTCAAAAAAAAAATTGTTCTTGGTAATATTAAACATTTTAGTAATAAAAAAAACATCTTTTTGGTTAAGTCTGATTTTGGTAATAGTATATTTTTAAATATAGATAATAACTCTAATAATAGTAAATATAATAGTTTTGTAATTAGTATTAATAATAGTTCTTTTTTTGGTTCAGTTGTTACTATTTTTAAGGCTAAAAAAGTGGCTTCTGCTATAATTTTTGGCTTTCTTTTTGGTTCTCTCAATTTTAATATAGATAAAAAAGTCGGATTTCTCTTATTTTTCTTTAGTATCTTATTAGACAAAAAATAAATTAATTCTAAAATTACCAAAACTTAAGTAGAAGTATCTATTAAAAAGTTTTTTGCTTTAAATATTAATATTTTAACTGTAAAAAACAAGTCAATAATAACAAAAACTCAGATGATCAAAAAACTATTTTTAATAATTAATAGTTTTGAAGAGTTCATTACCTTCTTAAAATTTGAAAAAATTATTTAATCAATATTTATATTAGAAAAAAATATAAAAAAAGCCATGTTATTGGTTAAAGATAAGGGGATCATTATAAACAACAATGTCAAGAAACAAAAAATTTATTTAAATCAGATCATAATTATTAAGAAAATTTCTATAGATATGTTGAAAAAATGATCATTATAGCTTTTTTTAAGTTTGGTTAAGTAGTATTGATTTAATTATAATTAATTAGGCAGTAATAAAAGACTATAGTAGAATTTGTTAAATCAAGTTAAACCAATCAATTGGTAATAAAGTGGTTATTTTTTATCAAGAAAAATTTAATGTAGATGACAAAAACTATAAGAAGTTATAAAGTCTAAATATTAAAAAATTGGTTTAGAGCATTTTTGTTTACTTTGTCTATGAGAACAACTGCTTATAATCTTAGTACTCTATTGAAAAAAACTGGTGGAAAAACTTGCATTATAAATTATTTATTTAATACTGATAATAGAGTTTGCTATACAGTAATTGGTTTTGAGTTAGAAAAAAAATTAAAATCAGCTTTTTATACAAAGTCTATTTTGGATGGTATCAAGTTTTCTTAGACTAAAATAAAGTTGGTTCATAATGAAAAGTGTGAGTGTTTTGGACATTTAGCTTTAAAATGTGATATATCAGATGTTTATGTCTTGTTTTTTAAGAAAATATATAAAAAATTGCTTCAAAAAAGAATTGTTTTTAACTAGTTAGAATATATGCTAAAAAAAGTATTCTTATTTTATATTCTGCTGTCTTTGGTAGCAAATTTCGGACACAAGTAATTTTACTTACTTCTTTTTTTGATAATATTTGCTCTGATTCTGGCTTTAAATTCTTTTTTTCTGATATATTATATATGAAAAAAAGTTTTGTAGTTATCCAAAATAATTTATTTATTAGTGTTTGTTTGGCTTTCTTAGAACACTTCTTAAAGCTTTTGGCTAATCAAATGTTAGATATTGTATGAAAATTAAATATTGTGAATCTAATACTCTTGATGCTCATTTCTTAATCTTTATCTCTTGTAAAGTCTGTTTCTTCAAACTTAAAATTAGATTTGAATATGATTTTAGATAACCTACTTGTGTTATTTATTACCACTTTTTCAGTTACAAATAATATGGTTTTGAATTTGAATTTAAATAGATCAAAAGTTCTAACCACTAAAGTGGATGGATTGAAATCTAAAATAATAGTCTTTGAAGTTTCTATTAATTTGGTTTTGATAAGATTAGATTAGTTGTGTACTGGCTTAGGTTTTCTGGTGTTTTTTTTATCTTAATAAGTAATTTGGTTTGGAAATTTGCTATATGTAATATTTAAGATATTAATGTTTTTACTAAGCAAAAAGACATTGTTTGTTGATATATGGAATTGAAAAATATAGTTTTGATTATTATAGAAATAAAATTAAGATTTAGTATTAGGTTATAAATTATAAATAAGTTTGATAAGATTAGAATTTTTATTTTGGTCTAAATACAGGTTTTTTTGGTACAGATGTGGCCATAATCATTGTTACAGATGAATATTTCTTTGGTTGGATTAAATAAAAACCCATAACTTGGTGCTCAAATCAAGTTGCAGTTGATAATAATCTGATGGTTTATATCTGAAGGTTTTGGTTGAATTTTTTATATAATGGACAGAGATTCAATGGTGATAGTTTTATCCATAGCTTCCTGAAACCGCAGTTTCATCAATTTTTTTCTCAGCTTGATGGCCGGTATTCCTCCTGGTAAGCTATTCTCAATCGAGTGTTTTACCCTTATTTCTGGGTCTTTTACCAGTCACATTTATCCTGACGTCAGTGCTCTGCGCATTAATCCTCAATAGAGTTAGTAAACAACAATAAACTTAAAGCAAGAAAATAAAGAAAAGAAAAGAAATAAAGAAAGAAAAGAAATAAGCCAAGGCAATTTGCAAGTTAGTATTCCATCAATAGCTGTGATCAAGAGTTATTGTTCCAGTGTGATTAAGTGTGGATTACTATTAACATGAAATGTTGATAGTGGAAATGGAGTTAAGATAATAAAATAGTTATTTATTAGATGATTGTGATTTGGAGAGTTGCTTCGATTTAAACCTAAACTTTTGAGGTCTGTCTTTTCAGCTTTTAATCCTACTGCTATATATACATAATTGAGATTCCTCAATTCCTTAATTCTTTGCAACAGGAATCCTGGGATTCCTGGAATCCTGGAATTCCTTGTTAGAGAATCCTGAAATTCCTGGAATCCTGCAATTTTTCTGAGAGGAATTGTGGAATTTCATATTTATTATGTCTACATCTGATTGGCTAATATCTACTGGCTAATAATACTATATTTCCTATATTCTATGAGTAACATTATTCTTTCCTTTTAATATTAAGCTCCGTCAAAATCTAATTCCTTTAATTCCTCTTCTTGAATTATTTCTTGAACTTTTTTTTCAAGCATTACTTGGGTTATTTTAGTTTGTAGCTCTTCAAATTGGGCATTGATCATTTTTTCCAATTGATTACTTGTAACTGTATTTATTGCTGTGTTAAGTAAAATTTCTGGTCAGTCTTGAAATCTCATATATAGTCAGTAAATGGCTTGAGCTTGTGTGGTTAGATTGTTTTTTCCCACAAATTGTTCCAATTGTCTCAGTATTGTTGTGTTGAATAACCATTTTGTTTTGTCAGTGTACAAATTCTGGATATTTATGTGTTGTCCCAAGTGGAAATAACAATAGTTTTTCGGAAATTGTTGCATCCACCAAGTCTATGTTTTTCTGGTAAGTTCTTTGTGTAATCCGACTATTTGTTGTTCTGTTATGGCCAATTTTATCTTGGTCATGATCTTGTCAACAACATTTTCAAGTCTTTTCTGTGTCTTGTTTTGTGGTATCTTTGCCATATTTTTGTAATGAATAGTTTATTAATTGATTGTAATTTTTATTTCCTGGTGTTGGATTAATTGAAAAATTTGTTGGACTAATGAATGGATTTTGTCTGTAGTTTCCATTTTTCTGATCTTTTCTGTTGTGTCGACCATGTTCTTTTATATTCTTTTGTCGATCAATTGGGCGTGTTGTTGTTAATAATAATGATTGGTTCCAGATCTCGTGAAATCTTATCTGGTTGGACTAGTATTTTCTGTACTCCTAATTGTGGAATATTACTGGTGGATGATGATACTATATGGTGGTATGGTTTCAGTCAATTTCCATGTGCTGCTTTGGTCAAGATTTTATTATTTAATCTTAATTTGTAAGCTCCATTTTCTAAAATTTTTTCTATGTGAAATAGTCCGTCCTATTTGGGGTCAAATTTTCCACTCCATTGTTTTTCCGCTTTGGTACAATATAGTAGTACTTTGTTTCTAATCCTAAATTCAACTGGTTTATCTGGTAATTGGTTATCATGTCTTTCTTTTTGTTTCTCTTGTGATCTTTGTATGTTATCAGCTGCTCTTCGTTATTTGTTTTCTAATGTTTTCATTAAGTCATATGTTCTTCTTAACAATATGTTTTTGAAATTCTTTTCTGTTATTGGTTTAGTTGGGTATGTGCTGACTTCTATTTTCACTGGTAGTATTGTTGTTCTATCATATACTAATTTAAATGGTGTTGCTTGTGTAGTATCTTGCTTCATTGTCCGATAAGCAAATAGTACTGATGGTATCAACAAATCCCAATTGTTCTGGTTTTCTTGGCTGAGCTTAGCTATTGCTTCACACAATGTTCTGTTGAATTTTTTGACTAATCCGTTGGTTTGTAGATGGTATAGTGATGATAGTGGTCTCTTAATTCCGAATCTTTGGCTCAATTCTGTTAATGTTTTGTTCACAAAATGAGTTCCCTGGTCTGATAATAATTCCTTTGGACATCTGTGTCAACAGATCAAATCCTGATAAATGAATTTGGCAACGGATTTTACATCCGCTCTTTGTATTGCTTTCATCTCTGGCCATTTAGTGAGATAGTTCATGGCTACTGCTATGTATCTGTTTCCTCTGCTGGTAATTGTTAATGGTCTGACTAAATTAATTCCAATATGATTGAATAGTTGTTCTACTTTGATTGGTCTTAATGGTTTACTGGATTTTGTACCTTCTTTTTGCTGACAAGCATCACAATTTTGAACATATTGGATAATGTTTGAATACATTGATGGCTAATAGTATTTTTTTCTGGTTCTTTCCATGGTTGCTTCTTTGTGAAAGTGTTCTGCTGTTGGATTTGAGTGCATGTTAAATAATATTGTCTCTTTTTCTGGCTCTGTAATTACTCTGGTTGGTTGCTCTAGATCTCTTCTATTTTTCTGATAAAGTATATTTTGGTGAGTGATAAAATATTTTGATTGTTGTTTGATACTCTTTTGTTCTGTTTGAGATAAATTCTCCTTGAACTGTTGAGTAGTTATATAATGTTGCAGTTGTTGATATTTTTGTATGTTCATCTTTTGTTATATTTTTCATTGGTATTGTTCTGGTTTTGTTATATTTTTGGATTTGAAATATTCTTAGATTTGTCTCATTCATGACAAACCATCAGCATTTCTGTTGTCTTTTCCCTTTTTATAATGTATAGTATAATTATATGATGTGAATGCCATTTTTCATCTTGACTGTCTTCTATCTCCCAATTCTTGTTTTTGAAGTGATGTTAATCTTTTGTGATCTGTGTATACTTCAAATTTCTGGCTCAAGTATTCTTTCCATTTCATGACTGCCCAGTATATTGCTAAGTGTTCTTGTTCCAGTGTTCCATAGTTCTTTTCGGCTGGTATTAAACCTTTGCTGGCATATGCTACTAGATGTTCTCTGCCGTTTGTTCTTCTTTGAGATAGTACTGCTCCCAATGCTTGGCCAGATGCATTGGTGGTAATGATGAATGATTTGCTGTGATCTGGATAGATTAGTACTGGAGCTTGAATGAGCTTTCTTTTCAGAATATCAAAAGCTTCTTGTTGACTTTCTGTCTATTTGTATTTTGTATTCTTGGTTTGCAGTTGGTTGAGTGGCTGCACTATTTTGGAAAAGTTTTTGATAAAACATCGATAGTAGCTGGCGAATCCCAAGAATGATTTCAGTTCTGTCATATTGGTCAGCACTGGAAAGTTCTTTACTATCTCTATTTTCTCTTAATCTGTTTTGATGACATTTTTGCTGACTATGTGTCCTAAGAATTTTAGTTCTGTTTTGCCAAAGAAGCACTTTGTTGCATTTAACTTTAATCCTGCTTTTCTTAGTCTTTCGAACACTTATTGAAGATGATGAAGATAATCATTAAATGTTTTTGAGAATACATTGGTGTTGTCTAAGTATACAACTACTGATTTCCACAGTAAGCCAGTATAAACAATTTTCATTAGCCATTGGAAGGTGGCTGGAGCATTGGTTAAGCCGAATGGCATCACTTCAAATTTGAAATTCTCTTCTTTTGTGGTGAATACCATTTTTTCTTTGTTGGCTGGATCCATGACTACTTGCCAGTAACTACTATCTAAGTCTAATATTAAGAACCATTTATTTCCACCAAATGCATCGAATAGTTCTTGTATCTGTGGAGTTAGATAGCTGTTTCCATGAGTTACACTATTTAGTTTCCTGTAGTATACACAAAATTGGATCTTTCCATTCTTCTTATGGATGAGTACTACTGGTGACGACCATGAGCTCATTAATGGCTGAATTAACCCATTGTTCAGCATTCAGTTGATCTCTTGACAGATGATTTTATGGCTGGCTGGTGGTACTCTGTATGCTCGCTGTTTGATTGGCATTGCATCTCCAGTCTTGATTTGATGTTGGATGATGTCAGTTCTGCCAAATTTGTTTTCGCTGGCAAAGATGTCATTGAAATTGTTGAGTAACATCTTGAGCTGTATATGTTGTAGTGGGTTTAGATTTTCCATGTTCATTTGTTCTAATTGTTCTGGTTGGAGCAAATAACATTTGTCTCATCCATAAATTGTTTGTGATGTGATGTCAACATATCCACAAAGTTGTGGAAAATCTGGAATAGAGTTTGGTAGTTGATCCTCTATTTCAGTGTTTAAGTATCCAATGATAGTTCTGGCTGGTATTACTATGACATTTCCTGTGTTGTTGTAGATGGGAATTTTGATGTGACTGTAATCTTTGGCTGGTATATGGAGATTGATAAGTCCAATCTCTTCTGATTTACAAAGGGTTGGTTCTGCTTCAAAAATTTGATACTGTTCTTTTTCTTTTCTTTCTATTGTTAGCATGTACTGGTTATATGGTGGAATGAAAATAGCTTGACTGGTTGAGATAATTTCTCCTTGGCCAACAATTTCTTTTTCTGCCATATTGACTGATATGTCTATTCTATCTATTGATCCAAATCCCTGTATTCCTTTTGTTGTTATCCCTAATTCCTCCCTATTTCCCACTAACACTAATTGAGCTATCTTAACCAGAGGCAGGAATATTGCCTGTGCTATCTTTTTGTTGGGTTCTATTATATAGGCCTTTTCTGAGTTATTTTGTAGCATAGTGATGATATTTCCTACATATCCCATGTCAATTATTCCTCCTCTTATATTAATTCCTCTTTTCGCTAAACTACTCTTAGATGCTAATTGAACCATAGTTGTTGCTGGAATTTTTAGTGCTATTTTCAGATCAATGCAGGTGTGTGAATGTGGTTTCAATTTGATGGCTTCTTTTCCTGGATACCTCAGATTAAACCTGGCATCAGTATCATGCACGCGTTCTGGCATAATATCTTCATTATTATCACTGAACCATTTCAGTTCTTGTTCTTTAGTGAGGTCAGGAAGCACAATATATTGTTCATGAATCTGAGCTCCTTTTGTTGCTATATTGAACCGAGCTAGAACTGGTGTTTTTGTTATCGTCGTTGTCGGAGTTTGAATTGGGATTGAAAATTGATTCTAATTCTGATGTGCAGCTGCTGATTGGTTCTTCCTCTTTGGAAATCGTGTAGATCATGCGTGGTAGTAGATTATAAATGAGGTCACACTCATTACAATACTCAAAGTCACTGGGAATTAAACAATGGTGATACAGTCTTGTATTCAACTGTGTTAGCCATTGTTCTTGTTTCTTTCTAATGGGTGCCAGGTTCTGGTAGTGTTCATGGAACTCTTCTGGTTCCAGGAAATTTATGACTGGCTCTGTGTCTCAGTTAAGCTCAATAGGTTCTGATGGGTTGTTTTTAATTATCCTGATTTCTTCTGGCAACGCACCTTCAATTTTGGCACTTGTCATCTGCCATAATTCATCGTCATCATGTGGATAACTGTCTAATTGTTGTATGGCTCTTCTCTAAGTGGCTTCTATCAGTGTCCCTTTTCGTATTCAGTCGCTAATGAGGATTGTGTATTGACACAATATATCGCATGTTTCTCTACGTCCAGGAATGTTGTTCCACATTTTTTCATTGAAGAGGGTTTCCTCACAAGCTAAACATGGTTGGTTGTTCCATTTTCCTACACATTCTGGTCTTTCAAAGTGTTCAAGAACACATGAGTGGCAATAGAACTTAGTTGCCATTGAATATTCTTTATCATCACTACAGCATGCATTCATTGACGACAACTTCTTGCCACAATCGACGCATATAAGCTTAGGTTGACAATAGTTAGATCATTGTGGTATAGTATAGGTATTATAAGTAATAATGGTTTGGATGGTCTCTTTTTCTCTTTCCTTTCCTTTTCTTTTATCTTTTTTGTTTTCTTCCCATTCCCAGCTGGAAGTTGGTTCGCTCTCATCATTGTTGGTCCATGTCAGGTCATCGGTTTTCCAAGTAAGTTTTTTCTTCTGTTTTCCTTTCCTATTATTGTCCCAGGTGAGTATTGGCGGCAGTTCATTGTGGTCAATGTTGGCCCACAACATTTGGTACATTTTCCAGATAGGTTTCGGCTTCTTTTTCTCGAAGTCAATTAGTGGTGCCATGGTGTTAGTTGTTTTAAAGTGGCCACATGTGACTGGTACCCATGTGTGTCATTCGTTCTGACTGAGCTGAAGTTCTTGTGTGGTTCAGTTGAGCACAGTGTTGGTTTTGACTAGCCAATCATTACCAACTAGTGCTTGGTACTGAGTTGCTTCCATTACCAAGACTTTAATAAGGGTAATAATGCCATTAACTTCAATTGGGAAGTCATTGATTTCACCAATAGGCATTTTTGTGGCATTATCTGCAGTAATAATTTTAGTGCTGGCAGTCTGATCAACTCGGCAACCTAATTGATTCATGAGTTGCTTGGTAATGATGCTGCCTGCTGAACCACTATCAAGGATGAATTTGATAGGGTGTCCATCTACTTTCACATCAGTGTACATCACTGTGATGGATTTTTCTTTGAGGACGGCTCCATTGAATAATAGTAATGGGAATGGTTTCTTAAGTTCAAAAGGGAAAATGGCTGCTAAGGATTTATTGTTGGTAACAGTGGCTGGAGGTATGTTGCTGGTAAGTGTCGCTTGTTGGTTGGTTTCTGAATTGTCAGAAGTGGCGTCTTCTGAGATAACCAGGAGACTTAAATAGTTCTGGGAATTCGGGTTTTGGATGGCACTAATATCCGAATTCCAAGAACACGATCCTGATGGTGGGTTAGAAGAACTGGGGATCAGTTGGTGGACAACCATTGCCGATTTCCAGTTTTGTGTGATTCTAGGTCTGAAGTGGCCTGATGTCATATTAACTGAATTTTGGGGTGGTGTCTGAATTAATTGAGGTTGATAAATTACTTGAGACTATAGCTGATAAATGACTGGTGGTTGCAGTTGATAAATTGTTGGTGGTTGCGGCTGATAAATTGGAGGTTGATATACTGGTGGTTAATAGATTAGCTGCTGCATTATGGGCAGGTAAGTGGTTTGATATTGGGCTTGATTTGGGTAGTGATTCTGAGTCTGAAATCTGTGATCGGGTTTTGATATTGATTTCCCAATTGTGAATTGTTGCTATAAAATCTGCAATCTGCTCTTATGTGTCCTTGTTTACCACAATTGTGGCAAACATGTGTTTCTGGCTGCCATGACTAATTAGGCGCTGCTGATGATGATAATAGACATGACTGATTTTGCAAACGATTCGTGTTTCCTGGATTATTACGTTGTTGTGGTGGTTGATAAATAGCACAATTGTTAGCTAAGTATCTCTCTAATTTCTGATTAATTGAATCACTAAATTGTTTCAATTTGGAATCTAATTCAGATGATCCATTCATTACTAGGTTTATGGCATGGGTGTAATTGGCTTTGGACTCAGCTGATTCGAAATCTCTGGCATGTGTGACTGCCTCTTGAAGAGTGCCTAGATGCAATGGGCGTACATGTTGCAAGATGCTGCTGCACAGGCCACAGATAAACTGGTTGAGGATCTGTGGTGCTGTGAAATAGTTGGCATTAATTGCCTAGATCTGGTGCAGATTTCTATGGAAGCATCCCAGGTAAGTGGTGACTGCTTTAGTTTCTTCTTGTTTCATGGTGGTGAATGTATTGACTAGGTGGTTAATACTATTATTGTTGCTGAAGTATTATAAAAATTCCATTTTGAAGGCATTGAAGTTTTGTGGTTTATTGATCAAGCTCTGATACTATGAATTGGCAGTATCTTTGAAAAAATAGGGAATGGCTTGTATTGCTTGGGTGTCATTTCATCTATTGGCTGTGATGGCTTTTTCCACATTATTCAGCCATACTTGAGTGTCGTCCTCTTTGCTAGTAAAATTATCCAGTTTCGCAATTGGTACATAGACCATTGAATCTAAGTTGAGTGGTTGTGGTGGCTGTTGAAATGGTTGTTGATTTTGTTGAGGTGGTAGTTGAAGTGGCTGCTGAATGGATTTGGCTATTGGATTAATTGGTGGTTGATTGATGGCAATATTCGGAGGTAAGTTATTCTGATTAATTTGTTCGGGTTTTGTGGTGTTTGGATATTCGGAGTTGCATTTTCTGAATTTTCTAAATTTGAGTTTATCGGGATTTGAAAATTCAGGGTTTCAAATTCCGAGTTTTCTGAAATTGGGTTTTGGTAAGTGAATCCTTAATCTTCACTTCCTTCTTCTTCTTCCTCTGATAATTCTCATGGAGTAGTGGCTCCGAAATCTGGTTGGGATATTAGTGATCAAATTCCTGATGGCGTTGAAGATTGTGATTTAAATCCTTCAAAATATGCTCCATATGGTCCTAGTAAGTCTTCTTTCTATTGTTTGCTTTGGAACTGAAATCTTCCAAATGTTGATGTTGCATTTGAGGTGGATGCGTGTGCTGATGAGATGTTAATGGCACTTCCAGGTGTGTAGTGATATGATAAAGTGGTTGGTGATTCTACTCTGTGTTTCTTCCAACTAAGTAACTGTATTCTTTTTAGTGTTGCTGCTGGTGTTTGTATTTTTCTTTTACCTTTGTCTGCATAGGTAATAGGAAATTGTTGTTGAGTGTACTTTTTAATAGTTTGGTTGATTTCTCTGATTATTGATGCAAAACTATAGTTCTTTGGTAAGTTGATGTGTTGGAATAATTCTGTGTAAAAGTTTTCTCTTGCTGCTTCAATGTTAACTGTTCCTCCTAAGCATTCAGTAATTTTGTTGTTAACGTAGAAGTTGAAGGCTGATTCAGCTGGGTAATGATTACTGTTTAATCCTAATTGTTGGTTGTATTGTTGAAACAAAGATTTTGCAAATCCTAAATGGTTTGCTCCTATATTTTCTGATTCTGCCATGTTTAGATTTGTGTTGGTGCTGGTTCTCTGTAGAATTATACCTCACAGGAAGCACCAAATGTTACAGGTGAATATTTCTTTGGTTGGATTAAATAAAAACCCATAACTTGGTGCTCAAATCGAGTTGTGGTTGATAATGATCTAATGGTTTGTATCTGAAGGTTTTGGTTGAGTTTTTTATATAATGGACAGAAATTCAATGATAATAGTTTTATCCATAGCTTCCCAAAACCACAGTTTTGTCAATTTCTTTCTCAGCTTGATGGCCGGTATTCTTCCTGGTAAGCTATCCTCAATTGAGTGTTCTACCCTTATTCCTGGATCTTTTACCAGTTACGTTTATTCTGATATCAGTGCCCTGTGTATTAATCCTCAATAGAGTTAGTAAACAACAATAAACTTAAAACAAGAAAATAAAGAAAAAAAAAAAAAAAAGAAATAAGCCAAGACAATTTACAAGTTAGTATTTTGTCAATAGCCATGATCAAGAGCTATTGTTCCAATGTGGTTAAGTGTGAATTACTATCAACATGAAGTGTTGATAGTCGAAATGGAGTTAAGATAATAAAATAGTTATTTATTAGATAATTGTGATTTGGAGAGTTGCTTCGATTTAAACTTAAACTTTTGAGATCTGTCTTTTTAGCTTCTAATTCTACTGCTATATATACATAATTGAGATTCCTTAATTCCTCAATTCTTTGTGACAGGAATCCTGGGATTTCTAAAATCCTGCGATTCTTTGTCAGAGAATCCTAAAATTCCTGGAATCCTTCAATTCTTCTGAGAGAAATTGTGGAATTCCATATTTATTACATCTACATCTGATTGGCTAATATTTACTGGCTAATAATACTATATTTCCTATATTCTATGAGTAATATTATGAACAATTTTTTGGCTCAGTATATATCAAAGGTGAATAAGATTCCAGATTATTTAATTTCAATTTATTTTTTTGATTATAATTTTGGGTTTATATGTTAGTGTATTTGCTAGTTTGCAATTTAATCAAGCTTTTAATATTAATTCTATTATTTTCAAAGTTGTTAATTTTAGTTTTTTTATGATTTTAAATAATAATTTTAATAAAAATAATTCTAAATAAAGTGCAAGCTTTAAGAAATGTTCAGATATAGGTTTAGTTAATTTACTTAAGAAACATTCTTTGATAAAAGTTTCTACTTAAAATAATTTTAGAAAAGCCAAGAAGATTATTGATTGCATTTTTATTAGTAAAAATTTGTTATTAGCAGTTATAATATGTGAAATTGGCAGTGTTTCTGAATTTTTTGTTACAAATTATAAAGCAATTGTAGTTTTAGTTAGTTTGAAAGATTTTTTGAATATATATCTAAATAATATTTACAAGTAAGCAAACAAAGATTATTGGAAGTTTAATATTAAGAGTGTAAATTAGGCCAAATAAATCTGTTTCAAGAAATATGTTTCAGCTAAATTGTTGTTAGTAGTGAATAAATTTGCAAATATAAAAGCTTTTAACAAATTAAATGACATATAAAAAAGTTTGAAAGAGATAATAGTGGATTTAGTAAATATTACTTTCTTTAAACTTTGGATCAATAAGTTTGAATGCTCAAAAAATAAGCAATTATCAAAATTTTTTGGTTTAAAATTACTGGTTGCTAGGATTATAAAAAAATTAGATGTAAGCAACAAGTTTGAATTTGATTGTTTTCTTATAAAATAGTTAATAATTAATAACAAAGAAATATTTAAGGTTGTATTTATGATTTAGAATAGTATAAATTTAGCAGATGCTATTAAACATTTGTTATTAGTCAGAAAAAAATATAAAATATCCAAGTATTATAAATTAAAAATTGTTAAAAATACAGTCATCAAAAAGATAATCAAAAAACAAATAGTGAACTTCAGTTCTAATAAGAAAAACATGATTAAAAATATTCTAAATCAGCCTTTTCATAAGATAATTTTGAACTATTTGATAATTAGAAAGAAGTTGATTCTGGAGCCAAAAGAAATAAAGCTTAAAGTTAATAAAATTATAGCAAATTAGACAAAAAAATACAATATGTTTCTATACTGTTTACTACTTAGTTTAGATAATATGCATTATTAAATTATGTAAAAAAAAATACTTTTTTTGAGATTATGAATAAAATCAATATATATAAGCTAATTATAATAATTGATAGCCTACTTAATAGCAAAACAGCCAGTTTATTAAGCATATTAAATGAATTTTGAAAGTATTATAGTAATATAATATTAAATTGCTTATTAAGTTTATTTAATTTTTGTTTGATAATTAATGAAGTTTTGACATTTTGAAAAAAAGTGTGAGTTTTAATGATCTTCAAACCATACAATTGGGAAGACATTTTAATAAATACATAGCCTATTGTACTTATTAAAATAGCTAAAAAAATACTATCTAAGATTTTGTTAAACTGTATTTTATCTGTTTGTACTAAGTGTAATGTTTTTTATAAGAATAACTTCTTAGTTTTAAAAAACACATTAACTCAATTTTCTGTGTTTGCAGTTAGATCAATAGTAGAAAATACTTTGGAAAAAGGTTAGAAAATTTGGCTGGTCTTGTAAAACATACGTAAAGCTTACAATTCTGTTGGATAATAGCACTTAAAAGCTAGTTTAAAATAGATAAAGATGTGTAATAAGTTTATTAAGTTTTTTAAAAATATATATGTAAACAGAATTAACAGAGTGATAACTAATTTTAGTTTTTCAAATGAGTATAGAATGCTGGATAGATTAGATTAAGACAAAGTTTTTTCATCACTTTTGTGAAAAAATTTTTATAATTCTTTGCTATGTAAGGTTAAAAAACAAAAGTGTTTGTGTAGATACAAAATTAATTTAAACTTTGTGATAAAAACAGACAAAATAAAAGTAAATAAAAGCAAATCTTTATTTTTTGTAAGAATGTATTTGTTAATAATATGATTTGAATAAGAAATAATTAAGCTTTAATACAGTATATTTTGAATATTGTTAATAAGTTCTTTAAGATTAATAATATTTTTATCAATAATGATAAGACTATGATAATTCTTATCAATCAAAAGATTATAAATGCTTTTTTGCACATTAGTAATCAGCCAATTTCTATAGTTAGGTAAAGTAAGTCTTACAGATATTTGGATATTTTTCTGTTAACAAAAGACTTATTTAAGTTTAATTTTGTTAAAGCATATTCAGATGTCAAGTTTTTTTCTAACTTAATTCTCAGGAAAATATTGTCTAATAAACAATTTTTTTATTTGGTTTTAGTGGTCTTATAATCTATTATTAGTTATTGAATACAGTTTAGTTTTATATTTAAGAGTATATCAAAAGTAAAATGTTATGTTAAGAAAAAAATTAAAGTCTAAGGCCAATCTGCCAAAAAATTTTTTTAATAAGATTTTGCATTACTTTTTTCTTTATGGACTAAAAAAATTTAAACAGATACAAACAGAAGGCTAATTAGATTTTTTAATACATCTAATATTTTTAGTTTATTGTTTGAATATTGTTTTCTGAATTTGCAAGTTTTGGAATGAGTTTTAATGAATTTTCTGTAGTATTTTATTAGACTAAGAGTCAGTTTTGTGAATAATTTTTTGGTAAGTATTATCAAAATTTTGTTAAATAACAAGATTTTCTTAGCCAACAACTTGTTCGGTGCATTTTATAATACAGATTGCTTTTCTATATTTAAGATTTTAAATAATTTTTTGTATTATAATATGGTTCCCTTTTTAAAGCACTTTAATATTGTCTTTGGTAACAAATTGTTAAATAAGCATAGATTAGTTGTAGATTGGAAAATTTTTTATTATTAAAAAAAATTGAGTTCTAAGAATTCTATATCTTTGTGATTTAAGAAAGTTTCAATTTATATAAATAATTATTTGATTGAAATTAGTAAAATTAATCTTGTTTTTGATTGTTTGAATGTTATTTATTTGGATAATTTTTTGAATATTTGGGAACATTTATTCAGACTGTAAACTGATGTTTTTAATATTACATAGATGAATTTTTAAAACTATTGGGTACTACAAAGGTTGTTGATGGGATGGTGGTTTATTTTTCTAGATGTTAAAATATATAGATTGCTATCTTTTACATTAACAAAACTTTAAGCAATTGCTTTAATATTGAAATATATGCTTTTATCTTGCTTAGTAGTTATGTATATGAACAGTTAAGCAGTTTTAAATGTGTATACTTTAGAATTCAAGCTGTATTTATTGAATTTTTGAAACAAATACTAAATAAAAAGACATTATATAATTAATTTGATTAAAACTAAGAATATTTTAATTAAATGGATAAAAGTCAAGAATTATTTAAAAAACATTGGTAATAACAAAGCTAATGTTTTTACATGTAATATAGTATATTTAAGTTTTGTTTTCTCTAAAAAGATTTATGAATGATTATTTGGGGTCTCAAATCAAATAACAAACCCATAACTTGGTGCTTGATTGATATTTTGCCATTGGTTTTGGAAAATTAGATTGATCTGAAGATTTTGTTGTAAAGTTTTTTGTATAATAGACAGAGATTTAATAATTGTTTTAATAGCTTTCTGGAATTGCAATTCTATCAAATTTTTTTCTCAGTGTAGTGGCTGGTAATTCTCCAGATAAGCTATCTTCAAATCTATAAGTGTTTTACTTTTGTTTCATAGGTCTTTTATTAGTCCCTATAACGTCTATAATTTAGCACTTTAATCTTTAATCAATTAGTCAACAAAAAGAAATATAAAAGAAATAAAAGAAAATAACAAAAAATAAACAAAAGCAATTGCAAGTTAGTATCCTGTCAATAGCTGTAATCAAGAATTATTGTTCCAGTGTAGTTAAGTATTAATTACTATCAACATGAAGTGTTGATAGTAGAGAATAGATTGGAGATAAAAAATAATTATTTATTAATATTTGTAAATAGAAGATTGCTTAGATCAAATCTAAACTAAGAGGTCTTTAACTAAAGAATTCTGCTTTTTCTACTTTTAGCACTACTGCTATATATACATAATTGAGATTTTTCAATTCCTCAATTCTTTACACCAGGAATCTTGGAATTCCTGGAATTCTGCAATTTCTTTTTAGTGAAATCCTGGAATTCTGGAATTCTGGAATCTTGCGATTCTTTTGTATAAGAATTCTGAAATTCCTGGAATCCTGCAATTCCACATTTTTACTATGACCACTTCTGATTGGCTAATTTATATGCTAATATACTTCCTATGTTCTATGAGTAACATTATTCTCTCCTTTTAATATTAAGTTCCATCGAGATTTCCCAAATCTCCTAATTCTAATTCTCTATTCTTGAGTATTTTTTGAACTTCTTTTTCGAGAATTATTTGTGTTATCCTGTTCTGTAATTCTTTAAATTGGGCGTTGGTTATTTTTTTTATTTGGTTAACTGTAATAGAATCCATTTCTGTATTAAGTAGGATTTCTGGTCTGTTTTAGAATTCAGTATATAGCCGATATATGGCTCTTGCTTGTATAGTCAAATTGTTTTTTCTCATAAATTGTTCCAGTTGTTATAGTATTGTTGTATCAAATAATTGTTTTGTTTTATCTGTGTATAAGTTCTGAATATTTAAGTGTTGTCTTAAGTGGAAATAACAAAAGTTCCTTGGAAATTTGTGTATCCATTATTTCCAAGTTTTTTTGGTCAATTCTTGATATGTGGTGACATTTATTGATTCTTTTATTGCTGATTTTATTTTCAAAACCATTTTGTCAATAGTGTTTTCTGTTTTTCTCTGAATTTGTATTTGGGTATCTTTCTGGTATCTCAGTATCAAATAGTTTGTTGGTTAATAATAATTTTCATATTCTGTTGTTGAATCAATTGGAATAGTTGTTGTGCTAGTGCATGGATGTTGTCTATGATTTTCATTTTTTTGAAGTCTTCTATTGCATTTACCATGTCTTTATATACTCTTTTTATTGTTCAATTTTACATGTTTGGTTCAATGATTATGATTGATTCCAGATTTTGTGGAATCTCATTTGGTTGGATTAGTATTTTCTGTACTCCTAATTGTGGAATATTACTGATAAATGGTAACACTATATGATAATATGGTTTTAGTCAATTATTATGTGCTGCTTTGACTAAGATTTGTTGTCCCATCTTAATTTATAAGCTCCATTTTTAAGAATTTCTTCTATGTAAAATGGTCTATCCCATTTGAGGTCAAATTTTTTACTCCATTGTTTTTCCGTTTTGGTACAATGTAGAAGTACTTTGTTTTCTATCTTGATTCAACTGGTTTCTCTGGTAGTTAGTTGTCATGTCTTTCCTTTTATTTTCTTGTGACTTTTGGATATTATCAACTGCTTTTTGCCTTTTGTTTTTTAGTGTTTCCATTAAGTTGTACATTTTTTTTAACAATGTTCTTTGGAAATTCTCTTCTGTTATTGGTTCTGTTGGATATGTTTGTACTTTTATCTCTACTGGCAGTGTTGCTGTTCTACTATATACTAATTTAAATGATGTTGTTTATATAGTATCTTGCTTCATTGTCTAGTAAGCAAATAATACTGATAATATAAACAAATCTTATTTATCCTGGTTTTTTTGGCTGATTTTAGCTATTGCTTCACATAGTGTTTTATTGAATCTTTCAACTAACCCATTGGTTTGTGAATGATATAGTGATGATAATGGTCTTTTTATCCCAAATTTTTGACTTAATTCTGTTAATGTTCTATTTACAAAGTAAGTTCTTTGATCTGATAATAGTTCTTTTAGACATCTGTGTCAACATATCAGATCTTGATGAACAAATTTGGTGATGGATTCTGCATCTGCTCTTTGAATGGTTTTTGCTTCTGGCCATTTAGTGAGATAATTTATAGCTATTGCAATATATCTGTTGTTTCTGCTGGTGATTGTTAATAGTCTAACTAAATCAATTCCAATATGATCAAATGGTTGTCCCACTTTAATTGGTCTTAATGGTTTACTGGGTTTTGTTCCTACTATTTTCTGACAAGCATCACAATTTTAAACATATTGGATAATATCTGAATACATTGATGATCAATAGTATCTTTTTCTGATTTTTTCTATTGTTGCTTCTTTGTGAAAATGTCCTGCTGTTGGATCTGAATACATGGTGAATAATATTGTTTTTTTCTTTGGTTCTGTGATTACTCTGGTTAGTTGATCTGAATTTTTTTTGTTCTTCTGATAAAGTATATTTTGATGGTTAATAAAATATTTTGATTGCTGTTTTATGTTGTTTTGTTTTTTTTGAGATAATTTCTCCTTGAACAATTGGGTATTTATATAATGTTGAAATTGTTGGTATTTTTGTATATTCATGTTTTGTTATATTTTTTTGGTTAAAATGTTTTTAGATTTGTCTTATTTGTGACAATTTGTCAGCATTTCCATTGTCTTTTCTCTTTTTATAATGTACTGTATAATTGAATGATAAAAGTTCTATTTTTCATCTGACATGGCAATCGTCTCTGAATTCTTGTTTTTGGATTGAAGTCAATTCTTTGTGATCAGTGTATACATCAAACTTTTGACTCAAGTATTTTTTTCATTTGCTAACAGCCCAATAGATAGCTAAGTATTCCAGTACTAGAGTTCTATAGTTTTTTTCAGCTGGACTTAAACTTCTACTGGATATTCTCGTCTGTCCAGTCTTTTCTAAGATAATACTGCTTCCAATATTTGACCAGATGCATCAGTTGTGATTATGAATGGTTTGCTATAATCTGGATAGATTAGTACTGAAGCTTAAATAAGCTTTCTTCTTAATATATTAAAAGTTTCTTGCTGAATTTCTGTCTATTCATATTTAGTGTTTTTTGTTTGGAGTTAGTGTAGTGATTGAACTATTTTGGAAAAGTTCTTGATAAAGCAGCAGTAGTATCCAGCAAATTCCAAAAATTCTCTCAATTCTATGAGATTATTTGGTATTGGAAAGTTCTTAACAATCTTAATTTTGTCTGGATCCGTTTTGATTCCATCTTTGCTTACTATATATCCCAAAAACTTCAACTCTGTTTTGCTGAAAAAACACTTAGTCATATTTAATTTCAATTCTGCTTTTCTCAATCTTTCAAACACTTGTTGGAGATAATGTAGATGATCATCAAATGTCTTGGAAAACACATTGATGTCATCTAAGTAAACAACTACTAATTTCTACAGTAATCCAGTATAGACAATTTCTATAAGTTGCTGGAAAGTGGCTGGAATATTTATTAAGCCAAACAGCATTACTTCAAATTCAAAGTTTCCTTCTTGAGTTGTAAAAGCCATTTTCTTTTTGTCTTCTGGTTTCATGGCTACTTGCCAGTAATCACTGTTTAAGTCTAATGTTGAGAATCATTTCTTTCTTCTAAAAGCATTGAAAAGTTCTTGGATCTTTGGAGTTGGGTAGCTGTCTCCTTTTGTTACTCTATTCAGTTTCTAGTAATCCACACAAAAATGGATTTTTCTATTTTTCTTATGGATTAGTACTACTGGTAATGACCATGGATTTATTGATGGCTAAATTAGCCTATTGTCAAGCATCTAATTGATTTTTTGATGAATAATTTCATGGCTAGCTAGTGATACTTTATATGCTCTCTGTTTAATTAGCATTGCATTTCCAGTCTTGATTTGATGTTGGATGATATCAGTTCTGCCAAATTTGTTTTTATTGGCAAAAATGTTGTTACTCATAAAAATATAGGGAATATATATTAACATAGTTATTAACCAATCAGAAGTAGACATAGTAAAATGTGAAATTCCAAAATTCCTCTCAGGAATTGCAAGATTCCAGGAATTACAGGATTTTCACAAAAAATCACAGAATTCCAGAATTCCAGAATTCCTCTCAAAGGAATTGCAGGATTCCTGTTGTGAAGAATTGAGGAATTGAAGAATCTCAATTATGTATATATAACAGTAGAATTAGAAGCTAAAAAGACAGACCTCTCAGTTTAGATTTCATTTAAACAACTTTTTAAACCACAAATAAATAACTGTTTATTATCTCAAACCTGCTGCCACTATCAACACTTCATGTTAATAGTAATTGATACTTAATCACACTGGAACAATAGCTCTTGATCACGGCTATTAATGAAATACTAACTTGCAAATCACCTTGGCTTATTTCTTTTCTTTCTTTATTTTCTTTTCTTTTCTTTATTTTTTGCTTTGATTTTATTGTTGTTTACTAACTCTATTAAGGATTAATGCATGGGGTACTGACATCAGAATAAACATGACTGGTAAAAGACCAGAAATAAGGGTAGAACACTCGATTGAAGATAGCTTACCAGGAGGAATACCGGCCATTAAGCTGAGAAAGAAATTGACAAAACTGTGGTTTCGGAAAGCTATAGATAAAACTATTACCATTGAATCTCTGTTCATTATACAAAGAACTCAACCAAACCCTTCAGATACAAACCTTCAAATTACTATCAACTGCAACTAGATTTGAGCACCAAGTTATGGATTTGTTATTTAATCCAACATCAGAAATAGTCACTTGTAACAATATTATTGAAATTGTTGAGTAATATTTTGAGCTGCATACGTTGTAGTGGATCTAAGTTTCCCATGTTCATTTGTTTCAATTGTTCTGGTTGGAGCAAATAACATTTATTTCATTCATATATTGTTTGTGATGTAATATCCACATATCTACAAAGTTGTGGAAAGTCTGGAATAATGTCTGGCAGTTGGTTTTTAATTTTAATAGTTAAGTATCCAATAGTTTTTTCTTCTGGTATCCTGATAACATTTCCTGTGTTGTTGTAAATGGAAATTTTTATGTAACCATAATTCTTAGCTGGTATGTATAAATTGATCAATTCAATTTTTCCTAATTTACAAAGTGTTGCTTCTACCTCAAAAATTTGGATCTGATCCTTTACTTTTCTCTCTATGACTACTATGTACTGGTTATATGGTAGAATAGAGATTGATTGACAGGTGAAGATAATTTTTTCCTTGTCAATAACCTTTTTTTCTACCATATTGACTGGTACATCTATTCTACCCATTGATCCAAATCTCTGTATCCTTCTTGCTGTAATTCCTAATTCTTCTTTGTTTCTCACTGATACTAACTGAGCTATTTTCACCAAAGGTAGGAATATTGCTTGTGCTATCTTTTCATTTGGATCTATAATATATGCCTTTTTCGAGTTATTTTGTAACATAGCAATAATATTTCCTATGTATTCTGCATTAATTATTCCTTCTCTGATGTTGATTCTCTTTTTGACTAAGCTACTTCTAGATGCTAACTGTACCATCCTTGTTGCCAAAATTTCCAGTGCTATTTTGAGATTAATACAGGTGCACAAATAGGATTCTAATTTGATGAGATTTTTTTCTGGATATCTCAGATCAACTTCTGCATTAATATTATGTGTGTGTTCTGACATTATACTTTTATTATTATCACTAAACCATCTAAGTTCCTGTTTTTTGGAAAGATCAAAAAGTGCAATATACGTTTTGGGATTTGAATTGGAGTCTGAATTATTATTAATTTTGTTGTTATATTGTGCGGAACTGAAACCGTTGTTTTTGTTATCATTGTTGTTAGAGTTTGAATTGGAATTGAAAATTGATTTTAATTCTGATGTGCAGTTGCTAATTGGTTTTTCTTCTTCTGGAATCATGTAGATCATGCGTGCTGGTGGATTATAAATAAGGTCACACTTATTACAATATTGAAAGTCACATGGGATTAAACAGTGGTCACATAGTTGAGTGTTAATTTGGGCTAAATACTGCTCTTGTTCCTCCTTTGTTGGTGCTAAATTTTGGTAGTATTTATGGAATTCTTTTGGACTTGTTTTTAGGTCCAGGAAAGTGTCTGGGTTGGGAATCAGAACAATGTTGGCTGGTTTCAGAGAGTTGTTCTTGATTTCCAATATTTTGTTGGGCATGGCACCTTTTACTTTGACATTCGCCATCTACCAGATTTCATTTTTATTATGTGGGTAATCATCCAAGTGAGAGATTGCATGGTACCAGACAGCAGTTATTGGCATACCACAACTTACCCAATCACTAATGAGGATTATGTATTGGCATAAAATGTCATACGTTCTTTCTTGACCAGGAATGTTGTTTCACATTTCTTCATCAAGCAATTGTTCTCCACAAGCAAAACATGGTTTGTTGTCCCATTTGCCTTGTTTTTTTGGATAGCTGTAGCATTTACAGTGACAAGACTTGCAATAATAATAAGTTTTTGTCCAATAATTTTCATTTGGCATGATCTATACTTCTATAAAAGAAAGTTTCTTGCCACAATTCTTACATTTTAGAAGAATATATGGTGGTTCTTTTATCAGCTCATATGAGTATTCTCTTTCTCAACCACTAGTTATTTCTTTTTTAGTAGCATCTTCTTTGGGTGTGTTTTCTTCTTTTTCTTTTCCTTTGTTATCTCAGGAAAGTACTAGTAATAGCTTGTTGTGTTTGGTGTTGGCTCATGAAACTTGATATGCTTCTCAGATATATTTTTTTTCTTTTTCTTCTAATTTGATAAGTGGTTTGTCATTGGTAATAGTCTTAAAGTGGCCACAGGTGGCTGGTATGTATTTATAGTGGCCGTTCTGGCTAATTTGCAATTCTTGTATAATCTAGTCAAGTGTCATATTGGTTTTGGACAGCCAGTCATTAACAACAAGTGCTTAGTACTAGATTGCTTCCATTACAAGAACTTTGATAAGTACAATAATGCTGTTAATTTCAATAGGTAAGTCATTTATTTTGCCAATCAGAGTTTTGGTCGCTCTATCAGCTATTATGATTCTGGCGCTAACAGTTTGATTAACTTGGCAACCTAATTGGTCTATGAGTTGTCTTGTGATAATGCTGCCAGCTGATTCACTGTCTAGGATTAGTTTGATGGGGTGGCCATCAACTTTGGCATTAGTATACATAGCAGTGATAGATTTTTCTTCAAGAGTGGTTCCACTAAACAACAGTATAGTTGACAGTTCCTTGAGTTCAAATGGGAAGATAGCATCTAGTAATTCATTCTCAGTAATGGTAGCTGGTAGAATATTGCTGGTAAGTGTTGGTTGTAGGTTGGTTTCTGGATTATTGGGTTGGGCATCTTCTGGGGTAACCAGGAGACTTAAATAGTATTGGAAATTTAGGTTTTGGCCATGCTCAGTTTTTGAATGCCGAGAATGTGATTCTGTTGGTTGGTAGGAAAAGCTGGAGATCAGTTGGTGAACAATTAAATCTCCAGTTTTGAGTAACTCTTAATCTAAGATTTCCTGATGTTATTTGAGCTGGGTTTGATGACAGTATTTAAACTGTAGATGTCTAATAAATTATTTGTGGCTGTGATAGTTGATATATTACTAGTGCTGCCAGTTGATAAAGTGGAATTTGATATACCAGTGGTTAATAAATTAGCAGCTGCATCACTGGTAAGTAATTTCATTGATATATTTCTGGATTGGATTGATATCTCGGAGTTTAAAATCGGCAATCAGAGTTTTAATATTGATTTTCCGATTATTGGTTTTCTATCCTTAATCTGCAATTGATTTTCAAATGCTTTTGTTTACTACAGTAGTGGCAAACACACATCTCCTGTTGCCATTGTTAATTGGTTGAGGATAATGGATGCAACTGATTTTGAAAATGATTTGCATTTCCTGAATTATTGTGTCATTGTGGTGGTTAATAAATTGCATAATTGTCAGCTAAGTATCTCTCTAATTTTTGATTGATAAAATTACTAAATTGTTTCAATTTGGAATCCAATTCAAATGATCTATTCATTACTAGGTTAATGGCTTGAGCATGGTTGGCTTCAAGTTTAGCTGTTTCAAAATCTTTGGCATTTATAATAGCAGCTTGAAAATCTGCAGGATGCATTGGACATATGCATTGAAGAATGCTATTGCACAAGCCTCTAATGAATTGATTTAGGATTTGTGGCACTGTGAAATAATCAGCCTGTATGGTCTGGATCTGGTGCAGATTTCTGTGGAAGCATTCTAAGTAAGTAGTGACTACTTCATTTTCTCTTTGCTTGATGGTAGTGAAAGTGTTTGCCAATTGGTTAATGCTATTATTATTACTGAAATATTGTAGGAATGCAAGCTTGAATGCATTGAAATCTTGAGGTTTGTTAACTAAGCTTTGGTATCATGAATTGGTAATATCCTGGAGAAAATAGGGAATAACTTATATGGCTCTGATATCATTCCATCCATTGGCTGTGATGGCTTTTTCCACATCATTTAGTCATACTTGGATATTGTTCTCTTCTCTAGTGAACTTTTTGAGTTTTGCTATTGGAGCATAAGCCATTTGATTCAAGTTTAGTTGCTGTGGTGGTTGAAATGGTAATTGAATTTGTGGTTGTGATGGTGGCTATTGTTGTGGAGCAACTGGTGGTGGGTTGATGACAATTACTGGAGATAAGTTTTGTTGATTATTAATGTCGGGATTTCGATCATTCTGATTTTGCTAAGTTTAAAAATTTGGAGTTTCGATTTCCAGATTTTCTAAATTTGAATCTTGCTAAGTCTGAAAGTTCAGACTTTTAATGTTCAGATTTTCTGGAATCAGGTTTTGATAAATAAATTTTTGATCTTTGGCTTCTTTTTCTTCCTCCTCTTCTGATTCCGTTATCTCCCAGAGACTCATGTTTCAGAAATCTAGTTGAGGTGGTAGTGATTGGAATCCTGATGGCATTGGCAATCGCAATTTAAATTCTTCAAAATAATCACTGTAGGTTCCTAGTAATTCTGCTTTCTTTTGTTTACTTTAAAATAGGAGTTGTCCAAATGTTGATGTTGTGTTTGATGTGGATGTGCCTGTTGATATGATATTGATGGCACTACCTGATGTATAATGGTATAATGGATGGATTGGTAATTCAACTCTGGTTTTCTTCCAAATAGGTGGTTGTATCTGTTTTGGTATTCCTGCTGGTGTTTGCAATCTTCTTTTGTCTTTGTCTGCATAGATAATAGGGAATTGTTGTTGGGTGTATTTTTCAATGGTTTAATTGATTTCCCTAATGATTGGGGCAAAACTGTAATTTTTTGGTAGACTGGTATGTTAAAACAATTTTGTATAAAAATTTTTTCTTACGGATTCAATATTAACTGTTCCTTCTAAGCAGTCTGTGATTTTATTGTTGATGTAGAAATTAAAGGCTGATTCTGCTGGAAAATAATTATTGTTTAATCCCAATTGTTGGCTGTACTGTTAAAACAAAGATTTGGTGAATTCTAAATGGTTTGCTCCTATAATTTCTGATTCTGCCACTTTTGAATGATTTGTTGTTGGTGCCAGTTCTCTGTAAGATTATACTTTACAGAGAGCACCAAATGTTACAAATAATTATTTGGGGTCTTAAGTCAAATAACAAACCTGTAACTTGGTGCTTGATTGATATTTTGCTATTGGTTTTGGAAAGTTAGGTTAATCTGAAGGTTTTGTTGTGGAGTCCTTTGTATAATAGACAAAAATTTAATAATTGTTTTAGTAGCTTCCTGGAATTGCAATTCCATCGAATTTTTTTCTCAGTGTGGTGGCCAGTAATTCTCCTAGTAAGCTATTCTTAAATCTATGAGTGTTCTACTTTTGTTTCACAGGTTTTTTATTAGTCCTTATAACATCTATAAACTCAGCACTTTAATCTTTAATCAATTAGTCAACAAAAAGAAATACAAAAGAAATAAAAGAAAATAACAGAAAATAAACAAAAGCAATTGCAAATTAGTATTCTGTCAATAGCTGTGATCAAGAGCTATTGTTCCAGTGTGGTTAAGTATCAATTACTATCAACATGAAGTGTTGATAGTAGAGAATAGATTGGAGATAAAAAATAATTATTTATTAATATTTGTAAATAGAAGATTGCTTAGATTAAATCTAAACTGAAAGGTCTTTAACTAAAAAATTCTGCTTTTTTTACTTCTAGCACTACTACTATATATACATAATTGAGATTCCTCAATTCCTCAATTTTTTACACTAAGAATTCTGGAATTCTTAGAATCTTACAATTTCTTTTTAATAGAATCTTGGAATTCTGGAATCCTGCAATTCTTTTGTACAAAAATTCTGAAATTCTTGGAATCTTGCAATTTTTTTGGAGAAGAATCCTGGAATTCCACATTTTTACTATGGCTACTTCTAATTGGCTAATTTATATGCTAATATACTTCTTATGTTCTATAAGTAACAGTGGTTAATGGTTAAATAGTATTTGAAAATATCTGCCATTTTATTTGAGATATTTATTAGACTGTTTATTATGCTTAATAGAAAATTAGTTCAGATATTAAGATTATAAATAAGGAAATAATTAGTAATATTAATTGGACTAGTACTGCTAAAGTTTGGCATTCAGACTTGCATATGTTCTTAGAATTCATAAGCAAGACTTTGGTCATTTTTTATATATATTTGATAAAAGCAGTCTACAGAAAACTGTTTATTGTTGTTAGAAAAAAACTTTATAATAAAGATTACTTTAGAATTTTGTATTTAATATATAGTAATATTGAATTACCTAATTATGTATTTACTTACTTAAAGAAAGCAGAAACATGTTTTGAGATCTTGCTAAATTATAATAATTTATAAAAGTTTTTAATAATAGGATATTATATATATATATTTTTTTTTGATATGTTAAATATTGGTATTTATGTAGTTTTAAGCAAAAATTTTGTTTTTAAGAATTAAACAGATAAAGCAATTTTAATTTTTAATAACAAAAAAAAAACTGTATTGATAGTGATCAATTTTTCTCAACATTTAATTGAAAAGCATCAGAATAAACTGTGGTTGTTAAAGACAAAATTCAAAATAAATATAAAAAAAAATAATCTAATCAGTAATATAGAAATAACTTTTGTTTTTTTTGTAATATGTTTAGTTGTCTGTTGGCAAAAATTATTTATTTGTTTAATATTGTTGAGTCTTTTGCTATAAATATTGATTTGTATAAAATTTATTATTTTTTTTAAGTATTTGTGATAATATAAGAGTATATATAAATATATAGTATTGTTTTAATTGATTTGAGTAACTAGTTATATGTAGTAAATATATAAGTCATATTTGGTTAAATTTACTTAGTTTGTTTCTGTATACTAGATAATAGTTGAGTTGTATTTATTAAATATAAAAAAAAAATTTTTTAATTTTTTAAAAAATTTGTTAATATTAGTTTTAATTATATAAATTATATTTTTCTAATTGAAATAAATTATTTAAAAGCAAAAAAATCAGTTTAATTTTGATTATTAAATATAATTAATAATTTTTTTTTACAGTTTTATTTATTATATTTTGATTAATTTAATATTATTAAACTTAAATAATATAGTATATACAGTTTTTATAAATATTCTTACAAAATTTTTTTAAATATTATAATTTAATTTGTATAATTATTTATTAAAATCTTAAAATTAGTATTTATTTTTATATTATTATTGTTTATTATGTTTATAACTTTTATTATTGTTAATTTAAATATAAAATTAAATAAATAATTTTATTAAATTTTAAAAAATAAATGTTTTTTAAACTTATTTAAATTTAAGAATAATTTTTTAATAATTTTTAATTTATTTTAAGAAAAATTGTTATTAATAAATAAAAAATTAATATTTAAGATAAAAAATTTTCTAATAAACATATTTATTTTGATTTAAAAAGTAAAAAAAATTATTAAAATTTTTATTATTAGCATTAAAATTAATTTTGTCTAAAAATTTTATGATTATTATATGAATTTTAACTTTAAATGTTTTTAAAATAATATTTATATAATTTAAATTTATATTATTATTAAAAACAGTTTTTTTTATTAAGTATTATTTGTTTATGTTAAAATTTTCTATTTTTATTATATTATTATTATTAATATTTTTAAATTATTTTTTAAAATAATCATTAAATAAAAAAATAAGCCAGTATTATTATTATTATTAAGCTTTAAAAAAAAACTCTTTTTTTATTTTTTTCATGTAAAAAAAATTTATTAACAAAACCAGAATTCAAATTTTTTAGTATTTTTATTAAAATTTATAATACTATTAAACTTAATAACAGTTTTATTTTTTTATTTTTATTAAAGAATTTAACGAGCAAAGCCCAATCACTATCTAGTACATAGAGCCAAACTAAGAAACCCAAACTAAACGTGACTTATGCACTTACTACACATGGCTAGTCACTCAGACCAGTCAAGACAACACTATACATTTATAATAACTTATATACTACTTTTCAGACCAGAAAAGAAACTACATGGCTTCTGATAACCAAAGCTAACAGCAAAAGACTCAGCCATACCAAGCAACTTAACAACACCATCAGAAAACAAATAAGACACACCACGAGAAAGTCCAGACATAACACCACTATCCTAAACCAAATCAGCCTTCTCTATTACCACCCAGTGGCTAGATCTCACCAACCATACTCTAGCATAATGCAACTCCATGATAAACCTTACGAAATCAACAATCCGAGCAACAGCCAATTTTTGGTCATCAAAAACACAACAAGCCTCCTTATCCTATTTATTCAACACAAACCCCTTGTAGACCAAAGCATACAATCTGACATTGATAGAACATTGAAATAGTATCCACAACACAGCAGATAAAGAACAATCAAAAACACCAACCAAAGCAGACCAATGAGCAGAAGCCTCAGCCAAAATCTCATTGTGAATGTCAGACTCATGAACACAAGTAAAAACATGGTCAGAAAACTCCATACCACTACACAGTAGACACAGCACATTAGGGTAATATCTATTATACAGCTTTTTTCTGATCACCACTGGCAATCTTCTGTGTATAGCTTTCATTATATAAGAGTGAAGTGTCAAAAACTTGGAACTAGTGAAACCAACAAACATATGAGAATCAGGATGCCACACTCTTGCAGTAGCAACCCAGTCCATACAACCAACCATTGCATCTGAAACCACATTGCAGCCAGGGCCAGCTTCCCAACGAGCATGATAAACAGACCGAAAAATATTCTAGACAAAATGACGGGCATTATCAGAAACAGCAGTATTCTTAGCAACCAGAAAATGTTCACACATATTGGCCAACAGTAAAGAGGGAGACCCAGAAGCAGCCCCAGCAGCCAAGTTGGCTCTTACATTACCAGAAATCCCAGAATGGCCTTTAATCTTAGCCCAACTCATATTAAGATCCTTATCCCTAACCAAATTAAAAATATAACGTCTTTCAAGCCAGCATTGATTATGAAAATTAGGAGTGACAAAAGACATTTCAGATATACATGCGTTAATGGCAGCTTGACTGTTAAGATATAACACCACAGTACTAAAAGAAGGGACATATTTCAAAGACAAAGCAACAGCCTGTAATTCAGCCATAATAGAAGACAAAAAGCCCCAAACCACAACACCAATGCTCAGATCCAAGGCCAGAAAGTATGCAGTAGCACCACTAGCAACCTCAGCAGAGCCAGCATTCTTCAAGGACTTATCTGTATAAACTTCAAAAAAGTCTGACCAAACATTATGCAATCCATCTTTTATAGCAAAAAACTCACTAAACTTCAATACATTCAGCCCACATAGCTCTACAAAACCAGTAGTGCCAAATGATGAGAACCCCTTACTCAGAAAAAACTTAAATGCAACCACAAACCAATGAGACACAGAACCACATGGATCCAATCTCTTCCAATGGTAAAAAGTTCTTCAATCCAACAAGCCATCTTTCTTATTAAAAAGTTAATCACCAAAAGCAACACCAAAATGTTTGAAAGATTTGACTGAATCAAAATATAGAGACTTTCCAAGAATAGAAGACAAAGAAAAATGGCTAGGATTATAAAAAGCAGTGGGAAAATTGTTTGCCAAAGACAGCTCATTGTCCAAAAAGATCTTAATCAACCCAGCCAGAAAATTGTTCACTAGTGTTACCAGAGGTTTTTGGTCTCTTTTCTTGAATGTTGTTAATGTTGATTTGCTGTGAATTCACGTTTTCAGGAAGTAGTTGGATCTCCAGTAACTGAATTTATCTTCAAATTATCTTCTATAATTTGAACTGCTGGGCTTATAAGTGGAATGACCAATTCCTTGCCAGTTACTTTATGTAGTTATGTTGTAGTAAATGTCAACTCTTTTCCAAGAATTGCTCATCTGGAAGCTCACTAAAAATGTGTAGTTACTTTGCTGTAAAAGTCAACTCTTTTACAGGAATCTTGTCTGTAGGCTACTCTAATGATTGTAATAAGAAAAGAAAAAAAAAATATAAAAATATAAAAAAAATAGAATTTTGTCAAGGGAAACGTTTTCTATCCAGGCCTGGAGTCACTAACAGTTTACTGAAATTGGTAGCTAATCAATTTCAAAATGTTAGTTGGGTTTTGGAAATTTTCCAAGTGCAATAATTAAAGAATTTGGTTTTTCAAATTATTTGATATTTATTTCTCTTTGTGTGTGTAAAAATGGTTTTAAGTGATAAATCTAAAGTAAGATACATTTTTTTGAAGAAAAAAGCTCTTCTTTTATACAACTTGTTGTAATACTAGTCTATGAACTTGCACTTTTTCTCTTTGCTCAACTTTTGGCAAACTAAAGATATATTTTGATGAACTACAAGTTATTTCGCTGAACTATTGATTAGTTTGGGTGAACTATTCATAATTTTGGCAAATTTCTGTAAATTTCGGCAAATTTTAGAATGTTACAAAGTTCAAAATATTGTGTAATTTGATCATCTTACTTTCTGTTATACTAATTAGATTATTTAATTGAATCATAATATGTGATAATTGATTAAATAATAAATGATAATTTGAAATGATATTAACATACTAATTAATTATAGGAATTATAAGGGTAATTTTTCTGCTAATTAATAGTTAAAATTCTACTGGTAACACCAGACTAACATGTAACCTGACAGGAAACTACAAAGGGTCCAGAAGGGCCCAACCCAGAACTTGCAAATCCAAAAATCTATGACTAAACAAATGCCCAAGAATACCAGAAGCATTAAAGAACATTATCAGAGCAGCCACTTTCCCTTCAAACTGCACCTGCTCAAAAAGTTTCAGGTCATACAATGAAGGATGATGCAAAGCGGCATCAGAAAAGTCATAGAGAAGACAAGCTTTAGATCTAAGACCCTTTCTAACCAATATATCTCATTTTCAACAAACATTAAAAGGAACAAAGCTAAACTGAATACGATAGCTGACAATAGGCTGCAAAACAGCCGAAACCAAATACAAGAACTGCTTATCTGTAATAGTCTTTCTAAACACAACGTTAACAAAGAAACAAACATCAGCATAAGCTTTGGCAATACTTGGTTTGGACAACCCCTCAGTAGACAAAAAGATACCCAGATAGCGATGTGCTTTGCCCTTCTTAGCAATCAAAATAGACTGCTCACAAATACTTAATGAAGCAACTTTAACACCCTGATTAATGGGAATAGCTACTGTCTTCTCACTATTGATAAAAATATCATTAACCTCAAAAAACTCACTGGCAATGTTCAAAGCATACTGAGTAGAGGCCTGACAATTCCCAATTCAGATTGTATCATCAACAAAAGCACTAGCTGAAAAATACGAGATGAAATTTCTACCACTCTTAATTCTTTCAGTTTTCAAAACAAATCTAGTGTTAATTCGATACCCACATAATTGTTCGTGTCTCTTGACTTCACACAAAAGAGGGTCATAAAAGATCTTCCACAGAAGTGGCGAAAAGACTTCACTCTGATCCAGTCCATCATGAACTCTATAACTACCAAACAAACCAAAATCAGTTATTACTCTATTAACTCTGTCCTTGTGAATACTGCCAAAAAACCTAATGAATCTATTACACATCTTGATATGCCACAAGCTAGTCCTTAAATAATGCCATCTTACTAAATCATAGGCTTTTTACATGTTCTGCAGAACCAACCACACTTCTCTATTTTTTTCAAGAGCATCTTTAACTACTGACTCGACAGCAAACATTAGAAATTGTGTAGATATACTCTTTAACACCGAAAAATTGTCACCTTGAAGCACATTAAACTTGCTACAAGCCACCAAAATACAATCAAACAGAATTTTAGAAAAGATCTTCTTGGCAGTTTCAATTAAAGCAATGGGGTGAGTGTTTGTAAGAACTCCATTCTAATCATAAGGCTTAGGAATCATCAAAATCTACATCCTTTTCCATAAAGCAGGCACCAAACCAACAGCCAAACACACATTTAACAGCTCCAACAAGCATCTCAAAGCCACTTCACCACTATGTTTTCACAGCTCATTCAGAATACCAGACAAACCAGCAGCCTTGCCATCAGGCAGACAGTTTTATATTTAAATAAAAAAAATATAAAAGTATTAAATTGAATATTAAAAACTATAATAAAGATAAAAAAAATTTTTCTTTAAAAAATAATTTTTTTAAAAAATTATAGTTTTTAATATGTTTTTTTTAATAATAAGTTTTTATCTAATTTAAACTTTTTAAATTTAATTTATTTTTATTGTTGTAATTTTAAAATTTAATAATTATATATATAATTTTTATAATATTATTTTTTAAATTTAAGCATAATAATTAATAATTATTTTGTGTTATTTTTTTAATCAGTTTTTAATAATAATAAAAATTTTAGATTAATAATTTATACTTTAAAAAATTATTTTTAATTCAAAATTTAATTTAATTATATTAATTTATAATAATTTTTAAATAATTTTTTAAGTTAATAAAGCTTTTAATTTACAAGTAAAATATTTGGGTTTTAAATATTTAAATTAATTTTACAAAAACAATTACAATAAATTTCAATTATTTGTATTAATTAATATAAAAATTAAATATTGTTTTAATAATAATTAAATAATTAATATAATTTGTAAAATAATAATAATAAACATTAATTTTATTTTTTATTTTTAATAAATATGGTCCAATTACTACCTAGTATACAGAAACAAACCAAGTAAATCTAATTAAATATGATTTATGTATTTTTTACATATAACTAGTTACTTAAACTAATTAAAACAATATTATATACTTATATATATTTTTATATTATTACAAATATTTAAAAAAAAAAACAAGCCTTATATAAACCAAAAACTAATAGCAAATAAACAATACCAACTGACAGACAATTAAACACAGTACAAAAAACAGTAAAAACCATCTTTATATTATTAACTAAACCACTTTTTTTTTATGTTTATCTTAAATTTTGTCTTAAATAACTACAACTTATTCCAATGTTTCTCAGTCAAACAACAAGCAAAATTAATCATCACTAATACTGTTTTTTTTCTATTTTTAAAGACTAAAATTATTTTATTAATTTATTTTTTAAAGATAAAACTCTTGTATAAAATCTGATAAATTCTAATATTTGATATTTTTAAAAGAAAAATATACAAAATTAAAAATGATAATGAAGAACATCTATTCACCAAACTTTTTTACAAATTAATATGACTTAACAAAATTTTAAAATGTATTATAATATTCTTTGAATAAGTAAAAACATAATCAGATAGTTTAAAATTACACATATAAAACATAAAATCTTCAAGTAACTCTTATTATAAAGTCTTTTTTTTATAACAATTAGCAGTTTTTTATAGACTATTTTTATCAAATATGTGCAAAAGTTGCTAAAACTTTGTTTATAAATTCTAAAAGCATATAGAAGTCTAAATATTAAACTACTGCAGTACTAATCTAATTTATGGCTTTAATTAATGTTTTATCTATAATTTTCATATTTAAATTAATCTTTTACTAAGTTTTATAAACTGTTCTATAAACATTCCAAACAAAATAGTAAATATTCTCTAATATAATTTAATTATCAGTTATAATAAACTTTTCATAAATTCTAACAGAAAGAACAAAGCTAAAGATTGTAGTATTATATACAAAAGTATTAATCCTGTTATTATTAATGTTTTTTAAATGACTTTTAACCTTTACTCACTTAACAGAAATATTTTTAAACTTGATCAAATTAACTATATAATGTTTTTTCATCCAATATTTGTTTTAAAAGTCTGATAAAAGAAGTTTAAGTTCCAAAATACATGTATTTAAAGCTGTCTAACTATTTATATATATTACTATTAAGCATTATAAAAGAATATATTCCAATATTAAAGCAATTGCTTAAAGTTTTAATATTATAAAAAACAGCATCTTATATATTTTTATGTTTATATTTATTTTAATATCAAAAAAATAAGTTACTATTCTATTAGCTATTTCTATAGTACTTAATTGTTTTAATAATCTATTTGTGTAAACATTAAATATATCAGTTCACAATTTATATAAATAGTTATAAATGTTCAAGAAAACAGATAAATAAAAAAAATTTGAGCAACCAGAAGCAAAAACAGTTTTACTAAATCTTATATAACAACTGTTCATATAAATTAAAATCTTTTTAAACTACAATAGTACTAAACAATTAGGACTTAGTCTTTTCTATTAATAAAAAGTTTTTTAACTTATAATCAACTCTTATTTATTCAACAATTTGTTATTAAAAACAATATCAAAGTGCTTCAAAGAGTGAATTACATTAAAATAAAAGAAATCTCCTAAAATTTTTGATATTAAAAAGCATTACAAATTACAAAAAACATTAAACAAGCTATTGGCCATAGAAATTTTGTCATTCAAAAAATTTTTTACAACATTTATTAAAAAGTTATTTACAAAATTAACTTTTAACTTAACAGGATATTATAAAAAATTCATTAAAGCTTATTCCAAAACTTGTAAATCCAAAAAATAATACTTAAACAATTGTTTAAGAATTTTAGATATATTAGAAAACATAACCAATAAAGCAATCTTGTTTTTTATCTAAATATGTTCAAAAATCTTCAATTTATAAAGAGATAGATAATACAAAGTCTTATTAAAAAAATTTCTTGGCAAATTGGTCTTAAACTTAAACTTTTTTTTTAATATAAAGTCTTATTTTTGGCACATATTTTTAAATATAAAACTAAACTGTGTTTAATAACTAATAATAAACTGTAAGACTACTGAAACCAGATAGAAAAATTGTTTATCTAATAATGTTTTTCTGAAAACCAGATTAGAAAAAAACTTGATATCTGAATGTGCTTTAACAAAATTAAATTTAGGTATATTTTCTATTGACAAAAATATTCTTAAGTATCTATAAAATTCACTATATTTTGCTATAAATATTAGCTGGTTATTGATGTTCAAAGAAGTATTTACAACATTTTAATTAATAAAAATTGCCACAGTTTTGTCATTATTAATAAAAATATTATTAATCTCAAAAAATTTACTAATCATATCCAAAATATATTGTGTTAAAGCTTAATTATTTTTTACTTAAATTATGTTATTGACAAATACATCTGTTACAAAAAAGAAAAATTTATTTTCATTTATTTTTATTCTGCCTGTTTTTACCATAAAGTTTATATTGATTTTGTATTTATATAAATATTTTTGTTTTTTAATCTTATATAGCAGAAGATTATAAAAAATTTTTTACAAAAATAGTGAAAACACTTTGCTCTAATTCAGCCCATTTTGCACTCTGTAACTATTTGAAAGATCAAAATATATTATTATCTTGTTGATTTTATTTTTGTATATGTTATCAAAAAATTCAATAAATCTGCTATATATTTTAATATATCTTAAACTAACTTTTAAATAATGTTATCTGATTGAATCATAAACCTGTGCATGTTTTATGATTCTTTTTCAAGACATTTTTTACAACTAAACCAATAGTAAACACAAGAAATTGAGTTACAATATCCTTTAAAACCAAAAAATTGTTATTCCAAAAAACATTATATTTAATACAAACTAATAAAATTTAGTTTAACAAAATCTTTGACAGAATTTTTTTAGTTGTTTCAATTAACACAATAAATTACATATTTATTAAGATGCCATTCTAATTGTAAAATTTAGAAATTATTAAGACTCATGTTTTCTTCTAAAGAACTGAAATTTTATCAAAAGTCAAACAAAATTTTACAAACTCAAAAAACATTTTATTATTTTATTATTATAAGGCTTTTAAAGTTTATTTGATATATTAGATAAGCCAATAGCTTTGTCATTTAGCAAGCCATTAATCATCAAAACTAACTTATGTATGCTAATTTCATTTATTATATTAATAAAAACATTATTTTTTACATAATTTAATAGTATATATTGACAAGATCATATAATATTCAATATTGGAAACATTTTTTATTTTTTTGTTTAATTCACTATAATTTTATCAACTTTAAGCTTTACTTTATTTGGCTTCAAAACCAACTTTTTTCTAATCATCAAATAATTCAGAACCACTTTGCAAAAAGACTGTATTTTTAGCTATTCTTAACTTATAATATTTAGACTTTCTATATTTTTTTTATCATTGATAATTGTATAGCAATATTTTCAAAATTTGTGCTATTCTAAATCAAAACTCTGATTTTAAAAGTTTTTTTACTATCAGTTATTAACTATTTCTTAAAAAAACAATTATACTCAGATTTATTATCTAAATTTAATTTTTTAATAATCTTGGCAATCAGCAATTCTAGTCCAAAAAATTTTGAAGATTGTTTATTTTTCGATTGATCAAACTTATTAAACCAATATTTAAAATAAACTATGTTTGCTAAATTTACTATTACTTTCTTTAATTTTTTTATAACATTTAAATTACTAAAAATTTTAGTATTTACAAATTTATTTATTATCTTAAAAAGTCTATTGTAGACCTATTTTTTGAAATGAGTCTATTTAATATTATTAGTATCTTTAATCTTAAATTTCTATTTGTTCTTATTAGCATATTTTTGAATAATATTCAGATATTTATTAATAAAACCACTCAAACTAAAAAAACTGTGACAGTTTTATGATTAGTATTAAAAAATTCAGACATATTATTAATACTTGAATTCATTACAGATAATAAGAAATGTTCATTAATAAAAATATAATTAATAGTCTTTTTCATATTTTTAAAATTGCTCCAAGTTAAAAGCTTGACAACCAATTTATTAAAAAGAATTGTGCAAACTCAGATTAATACATTTTTTAAAATTTATACTTTGTTTTTTTTTATTTTTATTAAAATTACCACTTAGTATTACATAAAAGCTTGAATTGATTGTTTTGACAAAACAAAAGTTCACTTTATAGGCTTAATTAAATTATATATTAGCTAAAACACCAGTATATAGACCCAAAATTGTCATTAAAATTTTGTTGCTAAACAATAAATAAATAGAAATAAGATGATTTAAGATCTCAAAAATCTTATATATATATTGAGTTAAAATATTGTTTATTATTATTGTTATATTAACACTTATATAATCAGTATTTAAACCAGAAACAAAAATTTTTACATCTTGAAATCTATTTTTTATTCAAGATTTAGTCTGCTCTTTTAACTTAGTCTCAATAATAATAAAAACTCAATTACCAGATTTATTGTATCATTTAATTATATCTTTTTGTTTAATCATATTGTTTATGTCTTTAATATTATATGTAGCTATTTTTTAAACAAAATTACTTATTGAGACAAAAAATTTATAAAGAAAACTAAACCAGTACATAACTGATTTAATTTTGTCAAAATTAAACTAATTAAAGCTTTAAAGACCACTATTTTTGATTTCAAGTCACTTATCTTGGTGGTTAGAATTTTTGAGCTACTTAAATTAAAAGCTAAATTTTTATCTATTATTATTAAAGAAAAAAAAAGACAATAGCAGAGAGTTATTTAAAACCATATTTAAATCTACTTTTGAAAATGCTGGTATAAAAACAGTTAATAATAAAAGTTGTTGAGTGAATGTTAAAGATACCAGATCCATATTGCTTGTTTTTGCATAATGTCAAATATCTAATTAGTTAAGAGCTTCAAAGATCATTCCAAAAAAACCAGCCAATTGCCAATAAAAAAAATATCTTGTAGTACAGAGAATACTTTATTTGAAAGTAAATTATCTGAAAAAAAAGGCTCTGAACTAAAACTTAAAAGAGCATTATTGAAAGCAAAAACAAATAAAACCACTTAAGCTCATGATTTATTACCAAAAATAGCAGAATAAAAAATAAAAACACACTTTTTGGCATATAATTTAACAAGCTAAGACAATTTTTACTTAAGATAAACTTTTTAAATATCTTGAAAAACAGAGAGACAAAGACACTAAATATATTAGATTTCAGAACAGAGTGTTTAAAACATCTATATTTTTTATATTAAACTAAATTTATTCTAGTCTAAGAAAATTTTATATCACCAAAAATTGGCTTTATGTAAAAAACAGATTCAAGTTTCTCTTTTAATTTAAAGCTAACAATGACACAACAAATTTTATTTCTATTATTAAATAATTAATTTATAATACAAGTTTTTCTACCAGCTTTCTCTAATAAAGCACCAAGATTATAAGTAATTGTTTTTATAAATAAAGTGAACAAAAACACTCTAAATCAATCTTTGAATATTTAAACATCTCGACTTTTTACAGCTTTTGTTATATGTATTAAATTTTTACCAATTAGAAATAACTATTTTACTGTCAATTAATTTGCTTAAGTTAATTTAGCAAATTTTATTACAATTCAATTAATTGTAAATAGATTAACACAATTTGATCAAAAGCAAAAACTGTGACAATAATTATTTCTTTTGGTATATTTATAGAAATTTTTTTAATTATCACAATCTAATTTGATCTAATTTTTTGTTTCTTAATATCATTGTTTATAATAAATTTTTTTTCTTTGGTTAATAATACAGTTTTTTTTATGCTCTTTTTTGATGTAAATATAAATCTAATAATTTTTTCAAATTTTAAGAAAGTAGTAGCTCCTTCAAAACTATTGATTAATAAAAAGATTTTTCTAATTGTCTGAGTCTTTACAGTTACCAATTTACTTTTTACAATTAAGAAATTAATGTTCAATGCAAAAAATTTCTTGACAGATACTTTTATCTAAGTTTTGGTAATCTTAAAATTACTTTATTTTTTGTTTAAAGACATTGAAAGACAAGAGAAAAGCAAAACTTTATTATTATTTGAACTATAATCTAATGTTTTGATAAGAGAGCCAATTATCTTACTAGTATTGATTTTTTTGGCTTTGAGAATATTCATATTTAAATTAAAGTGATTCTTACTTTTGCTGCCAGCTTTATATTCAGCATTATTATTAGCAAAAAAGACTATTAACACTTCTTTATTAGTATCTATTCTATTAAACTGCCCAATTACTATTCAATTTTTTCAAATCTCATATTTGTCTTATCTTTTGAATGCTTAATATTTTTCAAAGATGTTTTTTGTTGCTGAGCAAGACTTCTACTAACTGAACTTAATGCCAGAACTCTTGCTAACTTCTTTTTAAGCACAGAACTACTTATAGTAACAGTTAACTTAACAACAAAGATGTTTGTTTCTTGAGAAATAATAAAAAATATTGTAGTAAAAACAGAAAAAACTTCTTTCAAAAATGTTGACTCTTTTGGAAATTTGGGATGAAGGAGAGAAAAAAGTTTTTATAATAAATGTTAAGTTTTAATAATAGATTAATAATAATTTTGTAATAAATTTTGATTTAAGTTTTAATTAATAATAACAACATGTTTAAAAATTAAAATTTTTAAGATTTTATAAAAAGTTATTATATTTTATTATTTTATTGATAAAAAAAATAATTTTAATTAAAAATAATTATTTAATAAGTTACAATATTTTTAATTTTTAATTGTTATATTTATATGATTAATTTTAACTTATATGATTATTATTTATCACATTTACAGTGATTATTTTAAATAATTATAATTATTACTGTTAGAGATCATAATTATTAAAATTCCAAATTGAAATTATTTATAATACTAATATACTCTCTATAATATTTTATAATTAAAAATATTGAATTATTATTTTAATCATAAATAAATTGAAAATATTCGTAATTTATGTAAAAAAATTATAGATATTATAATTTAATCAGGATTTTTAATTATAACATTATCAATAATAAAATTTAAGGATAAAATATTTGATGATAAAATAGTTTTATTTATTACAAATAAATTCAAGATTTACAATATGTTGATTAAAAATCTTTGAAATAAGATTTAAAACTTGTACAAAAATGAGAGTGTTTTGCACAATTTTTATCCTCGTAAAAATCTTTCCACAATTTGGTAGAATGCTTAAATACCTCAAGCCTGGTGGCGATTCCAAATTGCGGCGATTTATGCAGGCTTCGGAGTTCCAAAGATAGCTGACTATTTTGAGAAGTATCTAAATTAAAAGGTGTAGCAATCGATGATTGGGTCGTGTATCATTCTGCAAGGCTTTGAAATTACTTTGGCGCACGTGTGGGCAAGTTGATGTAGATTCACCTTTGTTTTTCTTTTTATTTCTCGCGAACTTACCTGATCACCTTTGATTGCAACTTAAAAATTCTCTTAAACAAAACGTGTAATATATAATGGAAGCCGAAATCACGTCTTCTCAAAACTACTTTGGGTATGCAACTTGCACCTGTTGAAGATTTTCCCCTCTCTTTATTCTTATTCTCACTCCTTTTTTGATGAACAGAACAGTTCCTGTAATACAAATTTCTGAATCACCTGGACCAACAGGAGACTATGCTTTGTCTCAGAGGGTTGGACGGCGAAGCAGAAGATCAAATAGTGTGGATTCTTTATATGCTGAAGATTCTACCAGCGACGGTGGAACTTCAGACGATGGAAGGCTTGTTTCACGGAAATTGTTTCGAAAGACAAATGTTCGCGAAGAAAGCTTTGATGGTATATATACTTGGTTTTCAAATTTCCTTCAACAGTTCACTCGAATAATTAGGTCCCATAAGAAAGTTTATCTAAATTTCCATTTGTTCTCCCTTAGACTTTATAAGGCGAAGACGTAATCTATTGGAGAAAGAACGATCAACTATATCCCTATATACTTCACCGGTTTTAGTGTTAACATATTTTTTAGCCTATATGTTATATCAATTCAAATCAGCCCTAGAGTATGCACGATCTCGAAAATGGATCATAGTATCTATACCTGTTACCCTTATTATTCTTAGAATAGCTTTATTAATAGAAGGGTCGCATCAACAGGTAGTACTATTTCTGAAAGGGAATTTTATATTTTTCAATTAACTAGCCTCAAAAATGACACGATCTCTTCATCATGTAGATCATACGCGGGATTCAATCATTAATTTTCTGGTATTCATACTGGATCGGGCTCGGTATCGCATCTTCTGTTGGTTTAGGAACTGGCTTACATACTTTCGTGTTATTTCTCGGCCCCCATATTGCTGAAGTGACCTGGGTTGCTTTTGAGTGCGGTAATCTTGATTTTGAGACACGAGGCCCTAATAGGTATTCCTCTTTAAGTTAAAAACAGCTATCTTTGTATACATTACTTATTAAAAACTGGATATATCTCCAAGATTTCGTTGTAAAACTGCCGTCTTGGCTTCTACATACGTATCATTATTCAGAATCTTCCGCAAAGTACAATGGGAATCGTTTTTTTGGGGGCTCGGGACCGCAATAGGAGAGTTGCCCCCATATTTTGTCGCAAGGGCTGGTGAGTCATTTATATTTTAATAATTTATCATGCTATATTGTTGAGGTTTTCAATAATGACCTATTGATCAATATCTAGCCGCTCTTTCTGGTAGTCGAAGCCAAGAATTGGAGATGATTGATACCTTAATGACACAATCACCCGAAAAAATTTCAATCAAAGAAAAGGTTTTATTAAATGTCAATCGGATGATGCAACGTCTTGGGTTTTGGGGCATTTTATTATTTGCTTCGGTTAGCACTAAAATATTAATTTTTTGGAATCGTTTTCAACTTCGCTCTTCTTTTTCGTATTCTTTATTCAATTTATCAGTTTTTTGTATTGGCTTAGATTCCAAATCCTTTATTCGACTTAGCTGGAATCATTTGTGGGCAATTTCTAGTTCCATTTTCCACGTTTTTTGGGGCAACATTCTTGGGCAAGGCGGTCATAAAATCCTCAATACAGGTAAGCTGAAGAATTAAATTAGGCCTTGAGATTCTTGTCAGCTTTTCCAAAACTAATCCATCTATTTTTATAGACCTTTATTGTCATCTTGGCGTTTTCCCAAGAAACTTTGGCCACAATTCTTGAGGCCACCAAAGAATACCTGCCCTCTGTGCATGATAAAATTGCCAAAGCAGTTTATGAACAAACGAGGATTTTAAAGCGTGGGGAGGGCGTAAGTGCCCCAGATGATGGTCCTGTAAGTAAATAGATTGTGATATTTATCGATTTCAACACCATTGATTATTGCTAATAATTTATTGTTGGTTAGGCAAACCCTAGTTATATATCATTGGTTTGGAATACATTTTTCAATCTTATGTTAGCCTATTTTGCACTTTCAATCATTGAAACTTTGGCTGTCGCACATCTCACTCGGGTCCATGAACAAGAAATCGAGAAGCTTGAGAAACGGGTACATAAAAGAGAAGCTGATGCGAAACGTAAGAAGGAAGAAAGAGCTCAAACATTAATGACATTAAGTGCTATGGGAGATGACAGGAATAAAGGGGATCGGGATTATATTCGAGGATATTCGAGTGATTGATAAGGGGAAAACTTTAAATTTTATTTGAATTCTTTATTTTATTCCCGGGCATTTCTTTTATCTCAATAGATTTATTATTAATGTGAGAGGCTCGTGAAAGTTTCTAAAAGTAAAAGATTTTATAGGCAAAGGCTTCTCATTTTGCCTATCTCATCAATAGGATTTGTCATTATAATAATTCAAGAATAATTCAGAGTAAATAAATTTGCGATTATTTCATGTATGATGATCAATTTTTTCTCGTTTTGTATTCATTACAGGGCAATCTCAATTAGTTGCTTGTCGGGAAAATCAGAATAATTGTGAACTTGAATACTGTCGATTGAATGATTTTCATCGTCAAAATATTTGTCAAATGATCGAGTATCATGTTTATTGTTTGAGGAACCCTTTGGGATCATCATTTGAGTTGGCAATTAGCAATGTGATTCTAGATATAGTTTTCTAATTAGGCACAGCATCATTGGGTTTTGGATATTAGATTCAATATGTATTTTAGATTTCTTGGCTACCACATTTTCAAATTAAATTTGTAGCCCCCAAATTGGCATGATAACAAAGTTCAAAGTATCAGTTTCAATTGTTAAAGATATAAAGAAATTGAGTCGGCAAAAATTTTAACGAAAAAAGAACCATTATAGTTTGATTTATTTTAAGGAATCTCTTTCAGATCACAAAGATTTTCTATATACACTAGCTCTATTCGCTCTTTTCACAAAAGCCTATCAAATAATAAAGAATTTAACTGAGTATTTTAATTTTTTTGATCAGAGTTTTTTAACACACGATAGATGGTTTTTAATATAAATTCCAAAGTAACAGATCCAAAAATATCCAAATAGAAAATCCGAAAAATTTACATGAAATTCTTTTTTTAAAAGTTGGCTCCGTGACCTTTTTCAGCATATGTATTTTCCATTATTAATATAATTACCTACGGAAAACCTTTGTATTCTCAAAAAATTTGATAGTGTTTAATTGAGGATATTAAGAAATACACATCACCTTTTTTTTCAATGGAAAATTCAAAAAAAAAAAACGGGATTGATAACAATATTTTCAAACCTAATTCCGAAATCATATTCACTTATAAGTTGACAGTTTCCGAACACACAATTTTTTTCTTTGCTTTTTGCGATAACGTTGTCGCCAAAACATTTTTTTTTTTTTTTTTTTTTGG
>JAAOMT010000129.1:545279-635573 GCA_016748015.1 Geosiphon pyriformis | reverse complement strand
TTTTGTTTTTTTATTTTTCTTTTTTTTTTTTTTTTAAAAAAAAAATTCGTAGCCCTAAAATTTGACCTACTCAACCCTCAAGGACTTTATGAATTCAAATCAAATTATCTACTTTCAGGAAAAGTGAATCCAGTACAAAAAGCGATTCTCAATTCAATTCAGAGGAAAGCAAAATCAATAATAGCAGATCCACGAGCATACACGGTAACTTACAAACCTGTCACCCCACCAAACGGAAACAAGCACGAGTTTTACACATTAGCACCATATTTTCACTCAGATTGTAGCAATATTATCCAAGTCACAGATCCAGAGCGACAATGTCCATTTGTCCGAAAAGATGGAGTATTCATAAAACCAGATGGGAGAATTACTGATGGGATGGATTCTGTTGGCATGGTAGATGATGTCTTGGTCTTGGCAATTGGGTTTGCATTGTTTGAAAATCAAGAGTATGTGAAAAAAGCAGCACAATTGTTGGCCGTTTGGTTTTTAGACCCACGGACACAAATGTTGCCTAGGGTGAACTATGGTCAAGTAGTGCGAGGGCCTGGTGAGTGGAAGGGCAGACCGGAGGGAATTTTAGATATTCGATTTTTTGTGAGTGAAAATTTTGATTTGATTGATTTTAACATATTTTTTCCATCATCTTAAAAATCAAATATTTTCCCCCGTTCCTTTAGGTATACATACCATTTGTGGTAGAAATCCTAAAAACTGCACCAAACTGGAATCCGTCAATAACGGATGGATTGAGAACATGGTTTGGCCAATTGGCCCAATGGATGGAAACCTCAGAGCTTGGTTTAAGGGAACAAAAAGCAAAGAATAATCATGGAACATTTTTTGCGGCTCAATTATCCACTTATTTACATTTTTCTGGACAAGTGGATAAAGCCAAACAAATAATCACGAATTTTGTGAATGGTCCTTATCAGGATCAGATTGAAGCCAATGGTGAACAGCGGCGTGAACTCAAAAGAACGGTTAGCATATCATTGAGAAATTTTTTTTATTTTTTATTTTTTCCCGATTTAGAAACTCAATTTCTCGATTTCAGCATCCATACCATTACTCGTGTTTCAATCTCTTTGCCTTAACCTATATTGCACGATTTTCGGATCGTATTGGTGGTCCAGATGTATGGAGTACAAAAACTTTGAAAGGTGGTGACATTCGCACGGCTATCGATTATATCATGGACACATTACAGCCGACAAACAAAGCAGAAGCTACAGATTTAATAATACCATTATACTCCACGGAAATGCGTTATTCCTATGTATCCGACAGATACGCTAGGAAATTATCTGAATTTTTGACTCCTGGTCGTGGACTTGATATGTATTGGGTATTATGGAGTCCAAAGAGTCTAGAAAATGTTCCATTTCCCAATAACAAATTTCACAGTATAATCCCTGAAGGAATAAATAGGTTTCAATTTCAAAAAACCCCTTCAAATAAGTTGAATGTAAAAAAATCTGGGAATTAGAATAATAAATATTTTTAATCTTGAATAATTTAATATTTTGAAAATCTAATATTTTAAAAAAATCTTTTATTTCTTAAAAAATATATACATTTTTATATATATTTTATTTTATTATAATTAATCAAGGATCAATATTCATATTCATATTTTATTTCCATATGGATACGAATATGAATATGAATATGAATAATTTTATTTTCATTATTTTTAAAAAATCACATAGAAAAATGGGTTTATAAATTAGGTTAATAATAATATGGTAAAATGATTGATTGATTTTACATATTTATTGAATAAAAATTATACAAGTCATTTCCAATTTTTAATAATAAACCGTTTTTTATAAAATAACCGGGTTTTTCAAAGAACATGTGTTTCATTTATCTTTTTTTGATCATTTTACATCAGAAATTCTTGTGATATAAAAAAAAAATTTGATTGTGAAAATAAATAAGTAAAATAAATAAATAAATAAATGAGAATCGGACCTTATTTTTCATGGAAATGAAAAGTTTAATTTTGGTACTATGGTGATATATATATATATATATATTATAATGAACATCTTTTTAAACAGCCATATTTTTTTTCACCATCTCATAATTCCTGTTATGCAAAATAAAAATAAAATAAAATAAAATAAAATAAAAGAAAATAGGGTTTAACTGTTACAAATAATATATACATATATATATATATATTTTTCTCTCTATCTCTATCTATCTATTGTTTTGCTTTGGAGAACGTATAAAATTTTTCATGATATATTTAGAAAGTTCTTTAACTTGCAAATATCATGCCACAAAAATTTCTTGGCATTCGAAAAAGGAATGCGATATGTCCGCAAATAAGGTTTACACACATATCGTACAAAATATTGTTCCTGATTTCCAAAAAAAAAAATTTTTTTTTTTTAAAACTTTCAGTTTTCCCTTTTTTTTTTTTTTTTCATATTGAATTATTATCTATTCTGGCAAACAAGCAAAAAAAGTGCCAAGTCCTAAAGTAGAATCTTCTAATGCAAGGTATCTAATAGTCTAAATTGTTAATTGTGTGAGATTGATTCATTGGATAACCAGTATATAATTTTTTGGTTTTTTGAATCGGAATAACTTTTTGGATTTGAGAATACCCTTTTTCTTTGGAGAACTGCAAGCTTTCTTTTGATAAAAATTGTGAATTCGATACCAAGAAAATTTTTTTAAAAAAAAATATAATTTTTCAAGTGTTCAGGGTAAAATAATAATAATAATGATAATAATAATAATAATAATAATAATAATAATAATAATAATAATAATAATTTTTTGGTTGGTATTTTTCAACGAAAAAAAAACTCAAAATTCTATTATTTCTAATGTTTATACTATAGCGGAAAAGATCCTTGGTATCTTTTATTATAGCAATATTTGTTCAAACATTTGAATTTTTTGACTTTTTGGGAAAGATGTGGAGGAGGAGGAGGAGGAGGAGGAGGAGGAGGAAATAATCGCTGAAAATAAAATTTAGGTTAATTATATTTTTATGAATACATTTTTTATATTAGGCTTGAATATAACGAATTCTAGTATAAAAAAGTCCCACCCGTTCGACCCACGAGTTTTTTTAATCATATTTATCGCGGAATCATTGAATCACCTAAAAAATTTTCATAATTATTTCCAATATCACACAGAATATATCGAATTTTTTAGCCATAATGATGATATTAATCTTATTTTCAAAGTTTGAATCCTACGTGCATGGATGCATTTCAATTACTGATGGGATGGGATGGGATGGGAAATCAAAATCAAAAAATGAATTTGAATATGAATATTAAAAAAATAAATATAAAAAAACGTGATTTTTTAATTGACCACCCACCTGCCCTATTTGACATACATTTCCTAAATGCTACTGGAATCTTATTTTCAGTTCACAATTATTATTATTATTATTACTATTATTTTATTTTTTTCAAAACATTCGAAAACTTAGAAATGATCAAAATTAAAGAATTTTAAAAAAGGTCCAAAATGATTCATATATTCAGAATGGAAGGAAATATTTGAGATATTATAAGGAAAAAAAAAAAAAAGTGAAAAAATTTTAAGATTAATTCTATAAAACAAAATATGGTTTCATTTCTTATTATTATTACATGCATGTAGTATTATTACTATTATCGTTTCTAAGAGGACTCTTCATTATTTTTTTTCCACCCACCCACCCACTCACTCACTCACTCATTCACTTACTCACTCACTCACTCACTCACTCACTCACTCACTCACTCTTTTTTTTTCCACCCACCCACTCACCCACTCACTCACTCACTCACTCACTCACTCACTCACTCATCTAACCGTTAGAAAGACTCATTTTAAAAGTAGAGAAGCAAAATAAATTTTCAAGGAAAAAATTTTTTTTTAATCAAATCAGATTTCTTGAATCAATTTCCACGTTTTGCGATGCTGATTTTTTATCAAATAAAAAATACTTTGAAATATCTCATGCATGTATTTTTTTTTATACCATAAATGATCGTTTTAATTTTTCAATCCCTCCATGCGATTAGAAATAGTATGTCGGCTTAATTCCTTTGAAATGCGATTAATTTGTGATGTAATTTAATGTGATATTGAAAACGATTTGTAAGTTGAAAACATTTAAAATGAATATCTTGCATTTACATAGAAAAAGCGTTTATTTGAATTGGAAAATTAATTTATTAGTGGTGATTATATTATTATTATTATTATTATTGTTATTATTATTATACCTCTTTGAACTTTAAGGCTTTGCCTAAATAATTGTATTTAGGAATATTTTCAAGTTCAAATCCCTGCTTTTCTGCATTCACGAATAAAAAACCACTTTTCATTAATCAGAAAACCGGGTAAACGAGCGCCTGGAGAATTTTATTGGGAAACTCTTTATCATAATAAACTTTCATAAACCTGAAAGTCTTCTTTTAAGCACCATGATGTCATGATTCTCCTTCCAAAAGGAAATCATAAAAATGACATTAATAATCCATTTAAATAATAAAAAAATTCCCATAAATTTTTCCCTAAAATCTTTTACCTTATTTACAGTCAAGAGACTCTTGAGAGTCTGTTTCTGTTCTTTTATGAAACCACTTAGAGATTCATTCAATTCGGACTCATCTGTTTCATCTTTTTCATGCGAAATTCAAAGAAAATATTAATAGAATTTTTACTTAAAAACATGTTATCTAAACATGAAATAAAATACCCACAAAGATGATTTAACTCTTTATCAAGTTCTCGTTGAAGCCGTAATGATTGCGTATGAAGTTTAGTGAGATGGTCAATTGTCTTCGTTGTAGTTGACTTGATTATTTAATAATTTAGTGAATTTATGAATTGGCCTGAAAAGGACAAAGCAATAAAATGAATTATCATTGAGAGCAAACCTGATACTTTTCGAACCCAGCTTTTAATTTTTTAATGTTATCATCTTGTCTTTCTAAATGTTCATCCATTTCCTTTTTTGCATTCAAACTTAACTCTTTTCTGAAAATTAAGAATGTAATTTTCGTATCATAACCATTCCAAAGAAAATAACAACTACAACAAACAACTACAATAATAAAATAATAATTACTTTTCGGCTAACCAAGTGTTCAAAAGACCACCTTCACCATTAATTTTTTCAATGGCTTCATTAAGCCTAGCCTCTTGTTCATGTCCAAATTTGTGGAAGCGCAAAGTGGATTTCTTTCGTTGTTTAGCTGAAGAGGAGGAAAACGCGGACAAGGTTTCACATGAGGAAATGGTTTTGTTTGAAGATATAGTTTTTTCGGAAGAAATTGTTTCGTCATCAGAAGAGGAAGATATGACAATAATTTCATAAGGGTCATCATGGATTACGATAGGGTTGGTTAAATTTTCATTTTGGGAATTCGTGTTCATTTCAATTGATTTTGGTTTCATGATCGATGATTCGTTTAATTTTGAAATAGGTGAAGAAGGAAGAGCAAGCGGAGAAGTAGAAGTAGTAATGGGTAAATCGTGATAGCCATAAGGTACAAAAATGGATTTTAGTAATCGCCATCGACTAAAGTAGTGAAATAAAAATCAGACCTTTCTGCTTTTGGGTCAAAACGAAAACTCACAATGAAACAGCCCAATTAAATCAGTAATATCTTGGCTTCTTGGAATCCAGTTTTTTCAAATTTAGCATTACACTATTAACGCCAAGTTCCCAAGGATAACTAAAGAATGAATGCTCACCCTGTACTTCCGGGCTCATCTGTGGGCTCATGATTGAAATCTTCATTATTGTCGTCTTCATCACTAGCTATTAAAGCTTGATTATGAAATTCTCCTGTAAAATCATCCTCGCTAATTGAAAGATCATCATCTTGATCGGCTATCTTTCGACGCTTCGCAGTAAGGCCGATTGACTTTTTAGGTTTCGCTTTATCTTTAGCTCTTGCTTTGATTGTTTTTGCCGTAACGCCTAGTTTTGCGTTGGAAATTTTAGAATTATTGATACGGCTTGAAGCGGTTGCCTCATCTTCAGGAACAGTAATATTCTTGCGAACTCTTGCTTTTGCCATGGCTCCAATTTTACTTGGACCTTCTTTCAGGAATAATTGAGAAATAACATGGAATATGATAAAAATTTCAAAGTCACATGGAAAATCTTTAAGCATTTTACCATCAAAGTCATCACTATCCGAAAGCTCATGTCTAAGCGCTATTGCTGCGGTTCTATTCCGCAGTTCGCGAGCAGTTGAACTATTGATTTTGTTAGATGTAATCGTTGCCCGAGGTTTTGTCATTATGTGAGCCAGGTCTACTTATTGAAGGAAAATGGTAATGATGATAGTGTAGGAGGACAAGTTTTTGAAAAGTTTAATTCTTTTATGTTTGAGATTATCATTATTATTATTATTATTATTATTATTATTATTATTATTATTATTATTATTATTATTATTATTATTATTATTATTATTATTATTATTATTATTATTATTATTATTATTATTATCATCTCTGTTCATTTCTATGTGTGTTAAACTTTAAATGCTGTCATGTATTAACGTCATGCGTAGCCATTGATTAATAAATTAAACTTTTTTTTTCCATTCTTGATGCATAGACAAATTTAATTTATTGATCTGATTATAATTCCGTGATATTGTTTCGATCAAAACTAAAATGTTATTCAGGAAATAGAAATCAAAAGATTCCCATTCATTCATTTCATTTCATTCATTCATTTCATCCCATTCATTCATTTCATCCCATTCATTCAGGCGACCTATATATCATGTATCCTGAAAATCTCCTAAACAGTAAAGTGCATATTTCTTTTGATGGAAACTATTTAATTTGCATAACAACAGAGTTTACCTTTTTTGAATGGTGAAACTAAATTATGAGACAGAGATACGATAATCTTTTTCATCAATGCATTCATCGTTTGAGCAATGCATCGTTTTCCTCGTCAGTTCTTGGTTTTGTCACCACCACCAACTTTACGACTTCGTTCAGAAACTTCTATTAAAGAAGGTGGTTTCGTCACCGTTTTAAACAATCGTTTCTTAAAACGGACTAGTCCAGGCTCCTTCAAAAGACCTCTGACTTTTTTTTTCGGATCAAACGAGATTTCTTCTGGCTCTGGCAGCGTAAAATATTTTCAGCTACAGCAACAAAGAAACTTGAACCAGGATACAAACGCCGCTGGAGTATGGGACCCCTTTCCCGGTAATTCCATGGTCATTTCTCAACATATTGACAAATTTTTATTTTAAGTGACTAGAAAAAATGCTTAAACGATATCCGATGATAAATTATTTCATTCAAATTTTATCAGATCCGTTTCAACCGCTCGTCGAAAAATCAGCTGAAACTGCTCTAGACGAAGATAATGATCAAAAGGATCAGAAAAAGGGTCAACAGCAACAAAAAAAATCTGGCCGCACTCAATGGTTGTCCCCACGTGTAATGGATGCCGTCTTGACTACAGTAATGGGATTGGCGGCAGTAGGACTTGGTGGTGTATTATATCAGACATGGTTGGCTTCCCAAAAAATCCAATGCTCAATACTTTCTGCAAGACCTTAATACTCATTCTTTAAAATCGTACATTTCATAGGTATGAATGGAATGAGGTTCATAAAGTGTGGCTTGCTTTTACCAAACCTTCACCACTCTTGAAATCAAGCTTGAATGATGATTACTTTCCGGACAAAAACCGAGAAAAAATAAACCAAGTAATTGCTGGTCAAACAAGATCAAAATACTATTTACTTGTTGGCGAGAAGGGGACCGGGAAAACGCAACTGGTCTTGAGCGCAATGGACAAAGTTAAACACAACGGTGTAGTATTTTGTGAAGCACATTCGGACAGTGAAGTTTTCAAGACTAGGCTTGGAAAAGCCTTAAATTATACTTATAGGGAGGATTATGTTGGTGGTCTATTTGCGAGAGAGGCCCCAGAAAGGGGTAAGTCCTCCAAATTTTGTTGTAACTCCATTCACCTATTCAAATAACTTTAATATTTTTCTTTTGCGTGATAGGTTCTGCATTGCTGGATGTCGAGAAAGCCCTAAACATGGTTGAAATCGTAGCTCATAAGTATTTCTTGAAAAAAGGCGTTCCTTTAATATTAGTAATCAATAATATCCACTCATTCAAAGATGACGAGGATGGGACAGATTTATTGGAACTGATCCAACAAAGGGCAGAAGCTTGGGCGGCTACCAAAATTGTAACCATGGTTTTCAATACTGATGATTATTCTGTCTATGAGCGTATGAGTGAGTATTTCACGATGAACATTTGCATTTTCTTCCCAGTCTTTGTAATTTCTTTATTTTAATAATCAGAAAGAAATGCTGCACGAATGGATGTGATTAGGGTGACGGATTTGCCTAATACCCAAGCTATAAAGTTTTTGAAAGATAGGCGTCGACATAGAGACATTCAAGACCCGGATCAAATTCTGGAAAATTATGTCAAACATCGTGTTGGAGGACGCCTGGCATGTTTAAATCGGTTAGCAAGAAGTGACAATCTTGAAGGTGAGTGAGTGAGTGAGTGAGTGAGTGAGTGAATGGTAATGCTTATAAGGTTCAATCTTATGATATTTCCTAAATTTTTACTATTTTTTCTATCCGAAAACCATTTCGCTACATTCTTACCGCTTACTAGATGCAGCACAACAAATGGAGGAAGAGGAAGAAACATGGATAACTAACACAATAGGCCTGATCCCAGACTTTGAGGAATCCGAATTTGATGAGCAAAAATACGCGGCAGCAGCTTGGAAATTGATTCGTGCTATAGTAAAATCACCTAACAAAACACTTAAGCTGAACAAATGTCGTGTAATTACCGGCAATTCGCGTTTTTTACGTCGATTAGATCACGATGGTATTATTGTGGTAGATCTTCAGGATAACGTGAGAGCAGATTCAAAAATCTTGTGGAACCTTTTCGTACGGATAGTAAATGAAGAAGGTTTTGATGATTTGTTACAGAATGTGATCGAACGAGTGGAAGAGGTGGACAAAGAGCAGCGCACAAGAGAATTGATTTGGAGTCGAAAAAATGATCAAATTGTTCGATGGGGCAACGAGAAGAAAACTCGATGGTTCTTTTAAAGTGGAATCTGGATTCTTCAGAGGGTCAAATGTATATTAAATCTAAATGCATCATCAACTCACACCTAGATGGTAGAAACCTAGACTCATTCAAATTTAAATATATGTATATTTTTGATTTAGAAAAAACTGATTTACACGCTGCTTTAACGATTACTTTTAAAATCATCATTCGGTAATATCCAATCCCGAATCTATTACATCATTGTTAATATTTTTATACTTGTGATTTCAAAAATATGGCCGCAAAAGCATGTTACATTGTGCCTATATTAGGATATTTGATAGGCAATTATTTGATTGAAAATTTCCTTTCTTAACAGCAAATTATGATGTAATCATGCAAAGAAACATTAATTTATATGTCGAGATTCAAGATATCACATGCTTAAAGTAAAATTTCAATCACCCTAATATTTATCAGATCATCCTATTGTTGGTGGACCCTGCATAAACCAAATTGATCCCTGGGGATTCCCACTTTCATGTCGTCTTCCACGCAAAAGACCTTCATAATAGGCACTCGAAAATCACAACTAGCCCTCGTGCAAACTCAAGAAGTTTACAATGCTCTCATTGCCGCGTATCCAACCCTATCTTTTCAAATTATATCGATGTCGACCACCGGGGATCAGATTCTTTCCAAACCCCTTTTTCAAATCGGCGAAAAATCGTTATTCACCAAAGAGTTAGAGATCGCGTTGCAAAATAAATCGGTCGATCTGGTGGTTCATAGTTTAAAAGATTTGCCGACAACTTTGCCAGAGGGGATGGCGGTAGGTGCTATATTAAAACGGGAGGATCCAAAGGATGCGGCCGTGATTAAGAAAGGTTTAGATGCGCGAAAACTAGAGGAGCTGCCGGAAGGAAGTATAGTCGGGACGAGTAGCGTTAGAAGAGCGGCTCAATTAAGAAGAGCATTTCCTCATTTAGTGTTTCATGATGTGGTAATTATATATTGAGTCTGGGTTTTATACTTATGAAAATTTTATCATTTTTTTCGTTAACAATCTACTTTCTGTTTTGTATACAATTTGTGATAACGTAGCGAGGAAATTTGTAAGTACAATATCACTCGGTCTTATTATCGCTCTTTAATTGCCCTTTCCTAATATCCCAAGGTCAACTGTTATCGGTTAGAAACACCCGCCTTTCAAAATTAGATGCCCCAGATGGACCATATTCCGCATTGATCCTGGCCGTTGCAGGTTTAGTTCGGTTAGGATGGAGTGATCGCATCTCTCAAACTCTGGAAAAATCTACAATTCTTCATGCGGTTGGGCAGGGTGCTTTGGCGGTAGAATGCCGTTCCGAAGATTCTGAAGTATTGGAGATACTATCCGTATTGGAGGATCGAGACACTCGATTAAGGTGTACCGCAGAACGCTCATTACTAAGAACATTAGAAGGTGGTTGTAGCGTTCCAATTGGTGTCTACACTGAGTTTATACAAATTGGTAATGCTGACAAAGGAAATGAACAAAGCTACAAACGATACTTGAGATTAAGTGCATTGGTAGCAAGTTTGGATGGATCCGAAGTTATTGAAGCAGATGGAACAGAAGAGGTTGATGATGGGGGCGTTGAAGCTACTATTAAACTAGGCAAACAAGTGGCCAATATTTTAAAAACTAGAGGGGCTGATAAAATTCTCAAGAAATTAACAGAATCAAGAAAGTAGAGCTTTAGGTGTAAGATTTTATTTTCAATGAAATGGTTACGAAATGGCCAAAACATTAATCATTTAAAAATTTTCGAAGAATACTCATGAAATCACACGAGTAGTGGTGATAATTGGACTTCTAAAGAAAATTTATCGCAAGGTAGCAAGCAATTCATTCGTCAATCACAAATTAATTTTGCCTCAATCAGGTAGATCTGCGTCCTCGCACTTTGAAAAAGTGTTAATTTTCTCTGAGGAATCCTGACAATAAAAAATCTTGAATCACGATTAATTAGCTCAATTAAAGTTACCAACAAGTGCTCTTCTATGATTCATATGATACATATTCATAGAAGGTTTATAGGTCTCGCTCACCCTCCCAAATTTTTTTCATCCTTGGATGGCGTAAAGATTTTATATCATCATTACCTTCCTCCCCACTTGTAAAAGAAACATTGGTGTACTCTACGGTAATCTTCTTGCCTATTATTGAGCCTCGTTCCTTATATTTTACTCGTTCTTCCCAATCGAACCCGCTGCCAACACTTACTCTATTGCCTGAGTGGTGTAAGGCAATCAAATAATTTAATAAATCGACAATCCTGAGAATATTGAGATTTATGAAAATTGTTAAAGTCTAACATCCGATAAATTATGAAGACATACCATCAAAATCAACATAAACATTGGCAAGTACAGTTTCTTCCTTGTCGTTTATTTTCATAATTCCGGTTTCCATATCAATTATCGTGAATTCTTTTTCCTTCCTTTGTTTGATTTTCAGGAAATTGGAGCTGCAGCAGGCGTGCAAATGGTGACCACCAAGGAAAGACGAGCTCAAGCAAAACTCAACAAATTCATACCAAGAATTCACCTTCGTTTGCCATCATATCCAATATTTTTTCTCAAGATTAAACCCTCCCATCCTTCACTTTTAGCTTTATTCCACCACTCTTGAAGCTCTTGTTCAGTTTGTACAGGCGATTGTTTCACCACGCTTATCATCCTCTTCCTTGATTCATCTACAGGGGTATTTGTTAGTCGCTCATTCAAGAATGTTATTCGTTCTCGAAGGTTCCTATTTCCAGACCCATCCTTAAATTCTTGTTTAGTTAAACAATCAAAAACGTTATATTTGAAATCTTGCATTTGAGAAGAGCGCTTGCTCACGGCAATGGCTGCTCGAAAGTTTTCTCGTTCCAGGTTGTTCTCATCTTCCTTCATAACACAAAGCTCTCCATCCAATACCAAGCCATCTTGCCATTCCGGATCATGCAAAAATGATTGTCCCCCGAAATACTCTCGGATAATATCCTTGAGCAGATCCAAGGAGTCAAACACTCGGCCAGTTCTAGAGACTATCTGTATGGTTTGCAGTGAAGGACCTATTAGAGCGAGGCATCTTACGCCGTCAAACTTTTGGGAGATTAGCCATTCGTGATTACTCTTTCGTGGTTTATCAAAGAGAGTCCCAAATTTGCATTCCGATAGTTCATGTGCCAAAGAAACTTTGAAGGTAGGAATCACTTGATCGAATGCATTGTTGAGTGACTTGGCCAAAATTTTAATATTAAGCTTCCTATCGAGGATTTTATACATCAGGTCCTTTTGCCAGGGTTCAGGAAGATGATTTTGTAGAAATAATTGAAAAGCATAGCGAGCCTTGTGCCCAGTGATATTACGTTTTGCTAAATCATTCAAAAGCTCAGATAAAGAAGTGTAACTTTTGGCTTTACTGAGATTTATTGCAAGTTTATCTGAAGGAGATTGAGCAATAAAAGCTTTCAATGTGTCTGATGTCAAATGAAATTTGGAGGTATTTAATTGGCGTAAAAGCTGTACGACTTCTGTTCTTTCTTTTAGAATCTCTAATTTCCTGGCATTAGTTTTTTCTGAATCAATTTCACTGATAAATTTTGCTAAGTTTGATAACTCGCTACTCGGAGACATGGTCAGGCGCAGTTCCTTTGAAGGCGCGCGAGGAAAAAACCTGATTAATTGGAAATAATTGAAAAGTTGTTCAGGAATAGCGATTGCCGTACATTGCGAATTTCTCGCTGCACGTAGAATCTACTTACCTCACCAACATTCAACTGTCGACTTTCCACCAACTTTTTGATTGAGTTTTTGATCGGCAAATTCTCGATCGTCTTAGTAAAACCTCCCCTGAGATCTTTGAAGAGGTCCATATGAGCAATCAATTCTTCCTCTATTACCGAAAACCTTTTCTCGTATTCCTGTAGTTTTTTCTCTAATCCCGATATTTTTTGGAAGAGATTTTCGGACACTAAATCCTGGGCAGAAATGTTGGGGAGGGTATCAGGTTCACTTTTTGTTGGAAGTTCCATTGTATTAGAATCTTCTTCATTTATTGTGGTGACATTAGTACATATCTCATTTTCTTTTAGGGAGGACTCATTAGGAATATTTGATTGAATTTCTTCAATGACTTCCATTTCAGGTGAAATATCATCAATCCTCTTATTTTCAGTCTCTGTCGATTCTTCACTTAAGATCTCCTTAATTCTTGACCCTTGGAAAATGCTTTCACCTGAAATGTGCTCAGTAGAGTCAGTACCAAAATCTTTCACAATCAAAGTCCCTTGAATTTCAAGTACACTCGGTTCATTATCTCTGGAATTGTCGTTGCAAGAATTATTCAAATTAAAATTATTCGGAGATTGAACTTGATCCGAATCTTTTCCGTTGGATTCGGAATATGTTATGATTTCTTTAGGATCCACATGACTTGAATCAAGATTAAGCATATTTTTAGATGCTTCCTCTTCAGCATTTGTTAAATTAGTCTGTAAGTTTATCATATCTTGTGAGCTCTTCTTAGATAATTTGATTGATGTTGAGGATTTCTTTATTGCGCCATTTGGTTTAGGTGATTTTCTAACTTTTGTAACTTTAGTAGGTTCGTCTTCCAACTTTTCGGACTTTTTGGTCTTTCTGGTGTCGGCGGCATAGCATCTTCTCGCGTCAAGAAAGACGCGAGAAGCGTCACCTAGTTGCTTCTTGTGCAGACTAATAATACTAGTTTTTCTTGTGCAATCAATGGCACAACACGATACGGTGAAACGTACGTGCGTCAACCAGAAAGAGTATCGAAACTGTTTCGACAACATTAAAAAAACCTTTAATGAAGAGACGATATTTGGGGGACAAGCACTGACGACGACAGCGGCGTAACAGGATGGTGACTGAGTTTGGCAAAGGGTGTCGTTTTGTACTAGGTCACAAGCTTCCAAAGGTTTGTCGTTCTAAAAAATTTTTAAGAGCCAATTGTGATCCGTGACAGAACATAAATACGAAAACGCGGCAACCAATTAAAACCTGATTGGTCAGCTGATTTTTTAAAAATTTTGTGAAGAGCACATGACTGGGCAAAATTTTTTTGGCGACGATCCTTTCACACTCCGCTTTCCCAATACCCATTTCTCCGGTCTCACAAACGATTTGAAGAAGGGAGCTGGGTTGATAAGGTTTTTTGATGATATTCATTTGAAATAGCTTATTGTGTGAGTTTTTTTTTTTTTTTTTTTACATCATCATTATCATCATCATCATCATCATCATCATCATTATCGTCCGAAGAAAAACGAGACGAAAAATATAAAAAACAACTTGTAATAAACATAGATATTATCACCGCGTCAAGTATTATTTGACACGGTCAGCGGACATGCAAGTTGTCAGGTCAAAGGGTACTTCTTGCATTAATGGAACGAAGCTATTGTAACCTTTATCGAGTAAAATCCGTTTCCACAAAAGGAAAACGGAAAATGTCACAACTATCCCCTTCTAGTATAATATAACCACAAGAATCGTATTTTTTTTTGTTCCAACTTTCATTTTTATAGTTTGGTAAGATTATTTTTTTTGAGGATATTTCTCGCGTTTTTCTTTGTTTAAAACCTGGGCGTGAGGAAGTGGTTAGGGAGATTCTAAAAAAGAAAATTAATATTCTGTTTTGTTATGTTTCGAGCAAAAAGTCATTGTGAAAATGTATCTTTCGTTTAATGTTTCAAATTTAGCAGTTAAGAAAAATATGGTACGCGCGAAGCATTAAATTTTGTTTTCTGTTTAAAAAGTCGATAATTTAAAAGCCCAGGTGGGTAAAGGATTGTTAGACTCTTATTTAAAGCCCTACTGGGTCAATCAAAACTGTGGAAGATATCATTTGGGAGTTCGTTTAGAATTGACGAAATTCATGATGACCCCTTTAGTGGGTTGAAAACCTCAATATAAAATTAGCTTTTTCTTTGTACTCTAAAATTTTAATTTTTTTTTCCAGACAATTTTTTTCCTTATCACGAGATGGGACACGGTTTATAAATGATTATCATCTGACACTTCCTTTGACTTTTTAAGGTTTAGGTCGTTTTTTTTTTTTCAGAGAAAAAAGAACAAAGAATCAAGAAAAATTACTATTGGATAATAATAAAAACATTGCTGATTGCTAAAAACATTTCCGAGAGGAATTTCATCAACAACTTTAGAAGGGACACTCTATGTACAATAGGGAAACACGTAATTCTACCTCTAAAATGCCTGTCCTAATTCCTCTCACGCATTAGCCGATATTACTCTTACGGGGTAAAGAGATTTGAGGGTAGATGATGAGAACTGCGGGAAGAGTAGTAGACCAAGAAATAATTTGGGAAAGCGTAGAGGAACATTATGGACAATATGAAACAACCGACGACAACATGAAACAAAGGCATATATGCTAAATAATTGTTCGTACGATATGATAATTTGCTTCTTTGCTCTCGCCGTAGAGAGATTAAAAATATAGAAGGGGGGGGGGGTGTGTGTGTGTGTGTAAATATACAGTAAGAAGGGGTGATGTTTAATGTTGTTTTATACAAGCAAGATCAACGAGGATTTGCGCGGCCTATTTTTAAGAGCACAAAAGATCATTATTAAAATTACTTTTTTCAGCATAAAACTTTTCCAAGAGACGAATAGATAACGAGGTTTCCCTTGTATGGAAGAAAAACTTTACCTCCATCATCTGCACCTGTTGATGTTTGGTCAAGTTAAACTTGAGACAAAGCTCCCAACTTTCGTGGTGTTCCCACAAGTGCTATTTACAAGGAAGTGAAGTGAAGTAAAGTTGAAGAGTGTTGGTTTTGGGATTTAGAAGTGGAAAAGAAGAGAGACGAGTTTCACTTGTGAAACCGAGAAAAAGTCTTGCTTTACCTTAACCAGGCAGTTTCTGTGCTTATACTTCTTACCACAGTGGTTACAGGTATAAGTAGCTTTTGAAAGTGTTGGCGGAGGGGTTGGACTTTGTTCTCCTTTGTCACTGTGGGGAACCACTTGCACGTTGTCTTCGTTATGGCTGACTTGTTGAGAGTCTACCAATTGTAGTGGGTGATCGACTGAAAGCGTGAAAAAGAAAGAGAAAAAGAAGAATTGTTAAGTATTACTAGTGCATAGGAAATAGTGACCAGTTTCAAGACAAAAAGACCAAAAGAAAAAGTTAAATACCTTTGTAATTGCCGTAGTCTTCACCAGTAGAAAATATTCTAAAACTTTCAGCAGGGTGTTCTTGTTTAATGGTGATGGAGTTCATTGTGGCGAAAGACCGTTTTTTTTTTTTTTAGTTTGCGAGATGGTGAGAAGTAGTAAAAGTTTATTGTAGGAGGCGTACGAAAATTTTGAGTTTATATACTGAGGGAAAACGGTAGTCACCAGGGAGATTTTTTAGAAATAGAACGGTTTCACCAAGCGCAGCAAGGTTTCCGTAAAAAAATATAATGAAACAAAAAAAATTGGTATTATGGGAAGGCGACAATATTGTAGAAGGAACTCAAAAGTCTTTTATTCAAAAAATGGAAGAGAAGGGAAGCAAAAAGGAACAGAAGTAGGACAGGAGGAAATAAAAAAAGAAGAGAGAAAAATGATGAAAAGGTTTAGTGGAGGAGGGTTTTTTTTTTTTGGAGAAAGATTAAAGAGACAGTTGGGCTGGGAAAAGTTGAACACAACTTCAAAAAAAAACTTTTTGACGAATGTGACCTATAAAAGGGTTTTTTTTAAAAAATGTTACCAAAAATTTTTTTAGAAAAATTTCTTGTTTAGCGCCTTATCTCTTTATATTATAATGGTGACCCAATAGTGATGGAAACTTTTTTGGGACGATGATTTAGGGCAATAAGTTCATAATATTTAAAAATTTATCACCTACCAATGAAATTACATCATGTGCTTCTATATGATGAAATGATTGGGTGAAAAGGACGTGATAAAAAATGATAAATTTCTTGGATAAAAATTTCCTTTTTTAAGGGTGAGAAGTGAGAATAAAGAGGGAAAGAGTTTATTATTATTATTATTATTGCTGAAACTTTGTTTTTTGCCAACATGATATGAAATTATTTCAAATATAACAATAATAATAATAATAATAATAAATAAAAGAAAGGGCGGGTTATAAGGCACGGGGCAGTTTGGTACAAAAAAAAAAAAATTTGTAAAAAAAAATTTCCAGAAAAAATGATATTAGTCAATGATGATTTTAATTTGTCTATTATTTAGATATTTAGAATATTAGAAAGAAAAAAGAGGATGATTCGACTCTGGAACTCCTTAAAAAAAAAAAAAAAAAAAACCTTACCACTTATTATACTCTATATTTTTAATAAAAAAATTTGTATTTATTGTATTTTAAAATAAAGAATATCTTTGAATACATATATAGCATCAATTGACAATTATTTTTTTTTACGGAAAAAAAATGAATTTGGTTGTAGATTATGATGATGATGATGATGCTGATGATGATGACGATTAACCTGGGAAGAAACTTTTTTTTTTTTTTTTTTTTTTTTTTTGAAAAAAAAAAATTTTTCTTTCCAAAATGAATAAACTATTCAAACTTCATCTTTCCGTGTATATCATAAGCTAGATATTGACAAGAAAAAAGGTTTTTAAAATTACTAATAAAACAATAATATTATTATCATGACTTGTTAATTTGCTTGTTTTTATTTTTAATGATTTGTTTTGTACATTTTTATTTTATTTTATTTTATTTTATTTTATTTTATTTTATTTTCGCTATGAGTGTGCGTGCGTGCGTATGTGTGTGTGTGTGTGTGTGTGTGTGTGTGTGTGTGTTTATGTGTCTGTGTATATATTTGTGACTATGTTTGTCAATATCTATATGACCATTATTCAAAAAAAAAAAAATTTAAAAAAAAGAAAAAAAAATTCACGGCGTTCGTTTATTCAATTAACAATTGTTACAAATCACCATTCGGCTTTCCAAATCACGAATGTTATCCTTATGAACATTTCTAGCAGTCTCTGTTACACACTAAAGATTTTTTCATATCATCACAAAAATTTTTTTTAGTGCTAAAATTCAATATCAAAACTATCTATTTTTAGACCCTGGGAATATTAATGACGAAACAGATACGTCATGCATTATAGAGTGACTCATTGATTTACCGAATGAATTAATATATATATATATATATATAATATTCTAGGCTCATTTTATTTTTTTCATGATGATTTTACTTTAACAACAACTAAGCCGTGATCTAGAATTGTTAACGGCTAAGCCGATCAAGTTAAAATAGTTAATCGGTTTTTCATTACATTCTTAAAAGTTTTTTTTTAATTATACCATTTCTGGACTTTTTTTTTTCTCTCTTTCTTTCTTTCTTTCTTTCTTTCTTTCTTTCTCTTACTTTCTCTTTCTCTCTCTTTCTCTCTCTCTCTCTCTTTTTTTCCTGATCCTCATAACAGCACAAAAATAAAGAAAGAAAAAAAAAATTCCTTCGGGTCAAAAAGAAAATTTAATAGGCAAGTCTATCTTAATATTAACCCTAAAAAAACGCCTAATTTCTTTTGTCAACACGCAGGATTGTTGGTGGTTTGTGCGTTATTATCAAAAGTGATTATAAAGAGACAATTGAATGAGTGGTTTCCCTATTTAATATATATATATATATATATATATATATGATTGGTAAAATGAAGATGAATAACTTCATCTAAAAAAATTTTTTTTTTACTCATTTACCAAATATTATTATCAATCCTCTGAATTGTCGTTTTTTCATTCCTAATATGGTCTTTCTCAACAAATTTTGAATGATGCCATTTTTTCTTTAAACAGTGTTACCTTTCCAATATAACATGCATCATATCACTTCCCATTCCAGTCATTCATTTGATATTCAGTTATATCACATCGCCAAATTCCTTTCTATTCACCCCCTTCTGTGTGATCGACACAAGATTTTTAATTGAAAAGAATTTTTCTTATCGCTTCGTTTCTCCTCATTATAATATTTCCTTTATTGCAGAGTTCTAGGCACGATATTTTAATACGGGTCTTGACGATCAACCTTACTACCCACAGATCCTACTTGCCATAATTCTAGATCGCCACTTGTCACACTTTAATGGCATCATTCAAGATTGAGATTTAAAGAATTGAGATTTGGGATTGATGAATTTGATTTCATTTATTTAAATCAACACTCACACAGATTTGAATTTTAGAATTTTTTTGTTCGACAAAATAAAAATATGTTGATCGATCAGTTACTAAAAGAAAAAATTTATTAGATGGAGAAATTTTAATTCATTCTGAACTATTTTATTAATTAATTAAAAAATATTAATTTAATTTAATTTAATTTAATTTATATTAAATATAATTTTAGAACTAAAAAATTATGTTTTTGAAATTTAATTTATTGTTTTTTTAACTGGTGAAAATAAATATTTATAGTTAAAACTGTTTTAAGAATAATTAAAAAGATCTTTTTATATGAAAATGGTTTATTATTTGAAAAAAAAAATTTATCTTGAAATATTATGTGATTATTGTTTGTTTATTTGTTCATTTTTTTCGCTTTATCATTTATAAAAATTATAAATGTTAAATATAAAATTATACTTTTTAAATTCGGAAAAATTAAAAATAAAAATACCTATACATTAATTTATCTCATTCCCATTTTTCTTGATAATATTGTTAGAATTGTAATTTTCATATTTTCATTGTCAATTAAAGATTAAATATTAACTTATAATAATAATAATAATAATAATAATAATAATAATAATAATAAAATACAAATCTTAATTATGCAAATTTTTACATTTGATCAAAAGATTCGTTAAAAAGATCCAAAACAAGAAATCAAAATTATTTTAACTTTAATTTATCTTGTTTGATATAAAGTGTAATTTTTCCTCGAATCTAATATTTCATCCAGTAAACAGTGCTATTTACACCGTAACAATCCAAAGGAAAATATACCTTGTTCCACCATTTGAGCTCTCCCAAAATCATCTTCGCTATCAAAGCTTTAGTATTATGATGATTATAGGTAGCATTCTTTTCTGTTCAAAATGTCTCCTAGAGTCCGGCAACCTTGACCAATTCGTCAATGCCCCAATCCAGAATAACAAAATCTTTGTCGTATAATTTAATCGAGATCTCCCTTTGCCTTCGATTATTTGGGGAGGATAATATCATGAATAACGGAATTATGAAACGCTTGTTAGAAACTGTCAATGCCAAACCAAATGAAATACCAAATGTCCAATATTATAATTATAATGTTTATGTGAATTAGTTAAACGAAGAGATAAGTCCTCGATAATATATATATATTAATGATGTGAAAATCTTTACAAAAAGGGAAGTCAAACCTTCCGATTCTTTCCTTCATTCATCATTTACAAAAGCTCCTTTGACAAGGCCATTTTGTTGTGGTGTAATCTCTTTGAGGGTTCCCAACATTATTTTACGTGTTCTATTGGTGAGTTCATCAATTTGTTCTTTGTCATCTTGATCGATCCCTTCAGTGGAAATTGGTGGTAATATCTTTATATGTACTTCTCCACCTTTGAATATTTGTCGTTTGGAATCATAAATTTCGCTGTAATTACCAACAACAATAGGAACTATCGGAATTCCAGCTTGTACAGCTAAATGAAATGCCCCTTTTTTAAAAGGTAAAAGATCGGCTTCTTTTAAGTGCCCACGCGTTCCTTCGGGGAAAATCCAAACGCTAACCTTTCGTTCTTTAATATAACTTACAGCTTCAGCAAAGGTTTTCACTGCATCGCCGTGATTGCCGCGATCAAGGAAAATAGCCCCTCCTAGTTGCATGTAAGCCCCCAAAAGGGGTACAAATTTTAAAGATCTTTTTCCAACGATCGAACAAAATTTGGGAAAAATTCTTCCCAAAACCAAAATGTCAACTGCTGCTTGATGGTTACAAATAAATATGGCAGGTCTCGTGTTCATATACTCCTCTCCTTCAACCTTAAACCTGATTCCAAGCAATGGTGCCGAAATATACGCAAAAGATCTTGCTGTTGCCCAGTTAATTTCACCTCTCCGACCCAAAAAGGTAAAAATAATAGCGATCAGACTTCCATACGCCGAAAAAAATAACGTGCACAATAGACCAATTATCGCGCGAACCACGAATTGTACTTTGGGGTGAAAACGACTTCCAGTTATCACTATACCAAATATTAAAGCATATAGAGCAAGTGAATGTGATGTATTTCGTTGTGATGAATGGTTATTGGGATCAATAGAGTCCATTTTCACAAATCAACCTTTAGGAAAGAACTACACGTGAATTTTATCAGAGAAAAGGTTAACGATGGTTCCAAGTCCAACGATTATTACAAGAGGTTCAGTTGTGGATTGCTTTTCGCTAAAAGATTCCCCAACTCCCCATCGAGGTTAACCCCAAGATCTGTGGAACATGTGATGATGATGATGATGCTAAAATTGATGATCGATCTCGTTTTCTGAAAACTGGTCACGAGTTGTTAATCCCCAAACAGGGTAGAAGTTGATCTAATATCGATACCATAAAGTGACAAAAGGTCTCAAAGGAAATAATTTTATTAAATAGTTGCCTTCTCAACTACGACTGACCGATACAAAACCGTCCAAGATGCCGAAACACGAATTTTTAACACCGAAGGCCATCGCAAATCGTATAAAGGTAGATTGTTTCACTCTTGTTATTCACGCTTAAGATCTGGTTACATCAAAGTTTTGAGTCTCATATTTTTCGTGGAATACTGATCTTTTATTAGGCAAAGGGTCTTCAGAAGTTGAAATGGTATTGTCAAATGTGCGAGAAGCAATGTCGCGATGAAAATGGGTATCAGTGCCATATTCGTTCCGAATCTCATCTTAGACAAATGGGTTTGTTACGTGAGAATCCTAATGCGTACCAAAATTCATACTCCAAAGAATTTCTTGACGATTTTGTTAAACTGCTTTCACGCAGGTTAGTTCTATTTATCTGATTAAAAATAAAAGTTTTATGCATCCTATTAATATGTTTAAAGCTAAATTTTTCAACACAAAAAAATAGATGGGGAACAAAGCGTGTACAGGCGAACCTTGTATACCAAGAATATATTTCTGATCGACATCATTTGCACATGAATGCCACTCAATGGATAACACTCACAGATTTTGTGAAACATCTTGGTAAACAAGGTGTTTGCACTGTAGATGAGACCCCTAAAGGATGGTTTATTGCCTGGATTGATAATAGCCCCAAAGCTTTAGCGAGACAGGTAAACAAAATTCAATTTTTCATATCAAAAGGAAAATTCATTCACTCATTATTATTGACCAGGTTATATGGCTTTCAACTATGATAGGAGGCGATATTAAAAAAAGAACGTCAAGAAAAAGATGAAGAAGAACGTGCTCAAAAAATGATTGAGGAACAAATTGAAAGAGCACAGAAAGAGGCAGATTCAGTAGATCCTTCTGAAAAAGTAATAGCTAAAACCTTTTTATTCTTTTATAATCAGCAATAAAATATTCTAAATCTTATTCTTAATTAATTGCAACACAGCGGGAACTTAGCTTACTTAAACCAAAGACGGAGAAAAGTATCTTAAAAGTGGAGATCAAATCTTTTGAAGATGTCACATTCCAAAAAGAACCTTCTGAAAAAAACTTGATCCGCTCAGACACCAATCCCCTTGATGAATCTTCTGCTAATGCTTTAAACATTGCTCTAGTTCCTGATTCTGCCCATAATTTCACTTCCCCAATTGACTCGTTACCTCATTCTGAATCTTCATTATTTACAACCCCTAATTTAATCCCTACAACTTCGACTACATCCATTTCTTTCAAACCCACTCAGCAAAAGCGATCCCTAGCGGCCTTGGTGAAAAAATCTAATGCAGTATCTGTACCTAAAAAGGAGAAAGAACCAAAGAAACTATCTGCCATGGAGGAAATCATCCTAGAAGAAACGGAGAGGAAGAAGAGGTTGGAAGGTCTAAATGTCAACGGAAAAAGATCGATATTAGGAATGGGTGATAAAGGAAAGAATGATTATCGCAGTGGGTATGGTGATAGAGGAAAGGACGATTACAGGGACAACAATAAAGATCGAAATACCAGGGAAAAGGAGGATCGAAAGGATTCTTACCGGTTAGATAGAGATCGAGAAAGGGATTCTAATAGAGAGGGCCGGGATTCTTATCGGGACACTAAAGATCATCGTGGTAATGATAGAGAATATCGAGATCGTCAAACAGATAGAGAGAGAAATAAGGGACATGATTTGTATAATCGTGATCGCGACCGAGATTACGAGAGACATCTGAAAAAGTCACGAAGAGATTGATTCTCAATTTGCAAGTATTTTTAATCTTGATAATATTACCAAAAAGCATGTTTTATTCAATTTGATCACTGGCATGTTTTTTATGTCTTCAAGAATAGGGCCGATCTGGGTTTTGATATCTTGAAAACCCCATCCTTTTATGACACAATGTTGTTTGGAAGTCAATTAGTCTTTTACATCTACATTGTGGATATCATTTATGCATAAAATCATAAAATTGTATTGTTACAATTCATATTCCATATATGTTTATAGATTAATTTGTGAAAACATCTTAAAAAATTGCTATGGTATGATTTGTATTATCTAAATAATATCAAATTAGAAATTTCAAAAGTTTATTGAATTTTATTTTGTTAATAATTTGAAATAACATTAAAATGCTAATAAATTACCAAATTTTTAATTAATTAATTTTTTGATAATTTTTTCTTTTAAATTTAAAATATTATTTTTTAAACTTAAAATTTCAAATAGTAAATCTTTTGCACATAAATATTTTATTAGATTAATTAATGTAATATACATATACAAATAATTTTCAAATTCAATATAAATATACATACAAAATCTTAGCTATTTAAAGTAAATTAAGATATTTATTATGTAAGGTAAAAAGAGGTATTTTGACGAATGGAGGAGTTAATAATTTGTTCAGAGCTGTGATAAAAGAGTATAAAAATGTCATTTGTTCAAGTAAGAAAATGTCATAGTTTCACGCGTCTCTTTCTCGCAACGAATTTATTTTGCTAACTTTGTCATAATACCGTAATTCGCCATTTTACTCCCTTTTACCTTACATTGCTAAATTATTATTTTTATTGCTTGTGGTAAAATAAGCAACTTGATTAGAAAACAAAAAGTAAAAAAGACTGGCTCAAAGAAATCGATTAAAAAGTATTAATAAAAATTAAAGCCATATTGAGTTTATAATTAAGTATTAAAAGTAATTGTTTTTGGACAGATAACATTAGCTTTAATTATGATTTGGACCCTAAATCTTAAAAATTTAATAAAATATTTCGTCCTAATATAAGCAAATTTTTTGAGAATATGGTTTTATCATATTTTGAGTTAAATGGGCTTAATAAAAAAAAGTTCATATTACATTGGGATATTCAAGAAACAGTTGCAAATGCATGAGAAAACAGATAATGAGGTTTCACGTTCAAATTGTTTATAAAAAATCTTAAGAACCAATTATTTCAAATAAATACTTTGTTAATATACCTTTATACTATTTTATTATTATTTAGAATCCTCATGAGAAATAACCTCCGAAAATTAGCGCGAGTTTTCATGCTCATTAACTGTATTAAGTTGGAAAAAGCTCACAATTGTCGATTAAATAAGCCCCTCACTAATCTTTCTCATTTTCTTAAAAACATTTCTTTTTTATCTATTATACCAAAAAACTTTAATGCGTTGTCGCTCAAAAGTTTTTCTTTATCGTCATCGCTCAGCCATTCGGACTCCTCAATCATCTTTCCAGGATGGTGTTCACCAAGGGGGAAGGGATAATCACTGCCAAGCATAATCCGATCAATACCCATTTTCTTAATTAGAAATTGGAGGGTATCCTCGTCATGAACAAGTGAATCTACATGGATTCGGTTTAAATAATCGCTAAAGGGGAAAGGCATTCATTAATGAATCGAAAGAGATTTTATTAAAAGATTATGTTGAAAAAGAGTAAAATATACTCACAGGGGGCTATTATTTATTTTCGTTGCACATAAATCAGGTCGAACATTGAACCCATGTACAATACGTCCTATTGTGCCCGGAAAAGACCCTCCACCGTGGGCGAAGGCAATCTTAAGATTCGGGTGACGTTCCAAAACGCCACCAAATATTAATGAGCAAACTGAGATGGTGGTTTCGCAGGGCTATTATGAATGAAATTGAAAAACGCTTGAAATTAGAGGAGACCAAGGGGAAGACAAGGAGGAAATGAATAATTCCTTATTTACCATCCCGACAAGCCTGAAAAAAACAAGATTTTGACAAAAATGAGGGAACAAAAATGGTTAAAGATCTGTTCTGAGTTTGATCAAAATGCAAACTCAATTCCGAGGCAAAAAACCCCACGTACCAGGGAAACCAATACTTTTCCATTCGACCTTTATTTTCCATATCCTATAATTAAGGTGTAATTTTAGAGTGTATAAGTGAAAGATTTTAAGGAAATTCACTGATAAAAATGATCAATACCCAAGGATGAACAAAAATTGCTGCATTAAGTTCTTCGCACGCCTGAAAATAATGTAAAAAATTTCAATATTATTCTTGATAAAGTTTTACAATTTACACGTTTATTGATATTGAGGGAAATATATACCATCCAAATTGGTTCGAGTTCAGGTGCGTCCAGGTTCCAATCATTAACATGACTTCCAATTTGTATACCGACCAACCCAAGTTCAATCATACATCTTCTAAGCTCTTCAACCGCAAGTTCTGGAGATTGCATTGGAAGTGTCCCAAGACCAATAAATCGTTTTGGATCTTCGGCACAAACTTGGGCAATATGATCATTTAAGTAACGGGCTAAATCGTGTGTGTGTTGCGGTTTGGCAGAATACGAAAACATTACGGGCACGGTGGAGAGGACCTAAAGATTGATTGATTAATTAAAAAAAGTATTAGATAAAAGTAATTTTGAAGATATTAGTTATTTCTAGGATTATACCTGAACATCCACATTAGTTTTATCACATTCACGAATTCTTTCGTCAGCGGACCAACAATTACATTGAATCTCTCTGAAATTCTTTCCATCAAGAAGCATTCTAGCTTTACCCTAAAAAAGAAATAACGAAAGAAATAAACAGAAAATGATAGTAATTTGATTAGGCCTCCCATTTGATTAAAGTCATTTGGAGATTTTGGGATAAAGATTTTTTTTTCTGGATAATACTTATGTCGCATTATCATTATAAATATCGAGATTTGTTAAACAAATTTCTTAACAGACATGCCGATTCAAAATGATCCAGCTGAATCCAACCCCCATAGCCATATTTTTTGTTCAAATCAGGCCAATGTTTAGGCAAAATATGTCTTTTTTGATTTATTGAATTTAAAAAATACCGTAAAAATTAAAAAAAAATGTAATTTTTTAATTTTGAATAGAGCCACGAGAAATTTTCAAAAAAAACACTTACGTATGCATGTCAATTTTGAGAAACCTTTTTGTTTTTGAGGGAATTATAGATGGGAGCAAATTTCCTTTGTTAGGGATAGTGTTGACGGTGGTAATAAGTTCCATTTTCAATGTTTTTGAGGCACTAACAAGAAATCCAAGTGAGAAAGCAGGTAAAATGTAAAAATGATTTCAACTTCTATCATGGTGTAATATATGTCACAATAGGGTGGCTGTTTGTTTGATATGATCTAATTATGATTATGCATGAATAGGTTTAAATATTTGGAATTTCGTAAATTTAATTTAAATTTGTACAACAACCGTTTATACATGCCAGTATTAGTAATTCTTGCATTGTGTTTCGTTTATCTTATTTACTTTTCTATTTAGTTTAGGATAAAATTTATATTAATTATCCACAAATGGATAATTGTTTAATTAATTACACGACAATGACCAAGAGTTTCGTTTTCAAGAGATGGTATGAGGATTCTTTTGCCTTCTTCAAGAATGCTCGAGTCGCTAATTGCAAAATGGTAGATTTGGTACGAAAATTTTTGTCCATCCATCGTGAGCGAATATGGAGAAGGTTTGGTAGGGAAAAATATAAACTACTAAACAAATGTGGCTTTGATTTTTTTTTTTAAAATGCAAATTTTGGTTAATTATTGCTAATTGTAAAAGCAAAACAAATTATCTCTTTACATACAATTTTAACCAATTATATTATTGAATTATTTAATTACAAAAAATTTTTTTTATGTTTAATAAGTAAGATCCAATCACTATTAACAACTAAGTATTCTAAACTAGATGTAAATTATGTATTTTTATAATTAAGACAACACTAAGTGTTAATTTTAACAAATATATTATTATTAAAGTTAAAAAAAAGAAATATTACAAATACAAATCAAAAATTCATACTGTAAATCTTATTAATACCAAGCAATTTTATTATACTAACAAATAAGATTATTAATAAACTGTAAATTAAAAGCAATAAAAAACTATTTAATTTAATTTAATTATTTTTTTCTATATTAACTTTAAACTTAGCTTTATAAGACTAAATAGTAGCTTTATATTTAATAACTAAATTTTACATAAACTTAACCAATTTTAAAGTAATTAATTTGGTATTATTAAAAATATTTACAGTTTTCTAATATTGCTTTTTAAAAACAAATTTTTTATTTAAAATAAAATATAAATTATTATTATTTAAGCATAAAAAAAAAGTATACAATATTAAAAATATTAATAAATAATTTTCTGTTGTTACAGGTAATTATTTCTGTTGTTGAATTAAATAACAAATCCATAACTTGGTGCTCAATTGCTATAATGTGATTGGTAATATCTGAAGGTATTAATTGATCTGAAGGTTTTGTTGTGGAGTTCTTTGTATAATAGACAGAGATTCAGTGGTAATAGTAGTAGTTTTTCTGAAGTCACAATTATGCCCAATTTTTTTCTCAGCTTGGCGGCCGGATTTATTCTGGCAGTCATGCCCTTCTGGTAAGCTATCCGATAATATATAAAATTCTACCCATATTTCTGGGTCTTTTACCAGGCTATTCTTGACATTAATAACTCAGTGCTTAATCTTTTATTAATTAGTATATATAACAACAAATCAAAATAAAATAAAGAAAAAAGAAATAAAAGAAAAATAAAGAAAGCAAAGAAATAAGCCAAGGCGATTTGCAGATTAGTATCCCGTCAATAGCTGTGATCAAGAGCTATTGTTCCAGTGTGGTTAAGTATTATTTACTATCAACATGAAGAGTTGATAGTGGGGAGTAGATTTGAGATATGAAATAATTATTTATTTGATGATTGTGTTTTTAGGTTAAGGATTCTGTGGTATCGATTCTGTCTTTTCTATTTCTAACACTACTGCTATATATACATAATTGAGATTTCTCAATTCTTTGATTCTTTACGACAGGAATCCTGCAATTCCTGGAATCCTGTAATTCTTTTGAGAAGAATCCTGGAATTCTGGAATCCTGCAATTCCTCATTGGGAATTCTGAAATTCCTGGAATCCTGCAATTCCTAAAAAAAATCCTGGAATTCCACATTTACTACGCTTCCTTCTGATTGGCTAATAATTATGCTAATATATTTCTTATATTTCTATGAATAACATTATTTTCTTCTTTTAATATTGAGCTCCGTCGAAATCTAAATCATGTAATTCCTCCTCTTGAAGTATTTCCTGGATTTTGTTTTCGAGAATTACTTGTGTTATTTGGGTCTGTAATTCTTTAAATTGAGCATTGGTGATTTTTCCCAATTGATTACTGGTAACCAGATCTATTGCTCTGTTGAGCAATATTTCTGGTTTATCTTAAAATGCTGTATGTATTCAGTATATGGCTCAGGCTTGTGTAGATAAGTTGTTCTTTCCCACAAAATATTCTAATTGTTATAGTACTCTTTGGTCGAATAATCGCTTTGTTTTATTTGTATATAGATTCTGGATGTTTACGTGTTGTCCCAAGTAAAAATAACAATAGTTTTATGGAAATTGTTGTATCCACTAATTCCAAGTTTCTTTAGTCAACTCTTGATATAGTGACTCTTTTGTCGATTTTTTTATTGTTAATTTTACTTTTGTCATGATTTTGTCCACAGTATTTTCAGTTTTCTTCTGTGTTCTGAGTTGAAATGTTTTTCTAGTATCTTGATATCAAATGGTTTGTTGATTGATTGTAATCTCCATTTTCTGGTGTTGGATTAATTGAAAGAGTTGTTGTGCTAATAAGTGAATATTGTCTGTAATTTCCATTTTTCTGATATTTCCTGTTGCGTTTACCATGTCTTTATATATTTTTTTGATGGATCAATTTAATGTGTTGTTGTTGATAATAATAATTGGTTCCCGATCTCGTGGAATCTCATCTGGTTGGACTAGTATTCTCTGTACTCCTAATTGTGGAATATTACTGGTAGATGGTAGTGTAATGTTGTGATATGGTTTCAATCAATCTCCATGTGCTGCTTTGGTTAAAATTTTGTTATCAATCTTAATTTGTAAGCTTCATTTTCTAGAATTTCTTCTATGTGAAATGGTTCGTCTCATTTGGGGTCAAATTTTCCACTCCATTGTTTTTCCGCTTTGGTATGATGTAGTAATACTTTGTCTCCGATCTTAAATTCAACTGGTTTGTCTGATAGTTGACTATTGTGTCTTTCTTTCTGTGTTTTTTGTGACTTTTAGATATTATTAGCTGCTCTTTTTTGTTTGTTTTCCAATGTTTCCATTAAGTCATATGTTCTTCTCAGCAATGTTTCTTGAAAATTTTCCTCTGTTATTGGTTCAGCTGGATATGTATTAATTTTTCTCTCTACTGATAATGTTGTTATTCTCCCATATACTAATTCAAATGGTGTTACTTGTGTAGTATCTTGTTTCATTGTCTGATAAGCAAATAGTACTGATGGTATGAACAAATCCCAATTGTTCTGGTTTTCTTAGCTGAGCTTGGCTATTGCTTCACACAATGTTCTGTTGAATCTTTCTATTAATCCATTGGTTTGTGGATGGTATGGTGATGATAATGGTCTCTTGATTCCGAATCTTTGGCTTAATTCTGTTAATGTTCTGTTCACAAAATGAATTCCTTGGTCTGATAATAATTCTTTTGGACATCTATGTCGACAAATCAAATCCTGATGAACAAATTCTGCATCCACTCTTTGAATTGCTTTTGTCTCTGGCCATTTAGTGAGATAGTCCATAGCTACTGCTATGTATCTGTTTCTTCTGTTGGTGATTGTTAATGGTCTGACTAAATCAATTCCCATACAATCAAATGGTTGTCCCACTTTGATTGGTCTTAATGGTTCACTGAGTCTTGTTCCTCCTCTTCGCTGACAAGCATCACAATTTTAAACATATTGAATAATGTCTGGGTATATTGATGGCCAATAGTATCTTTTTTTAGTTTTTTCCATGGTTGCTTCTTTGTGAAAATGTCCTGCTGTTAAATTTGAGTGCATGTTGAATAATATTGTCTCTTTTTCTGGCTCTGTTATTACTCTGGTTGGTTGATCTGGATCCATTCTATTTTTCCGATAAAGTATATTTTGGTGAGTGATAAAATATTTTGATTGTTGTTTGATACTTTTTCATTCCATATGAGATAAATTCTCTTTGAACTGTTGAGTATTTAGATAATGTTGCAATTGTTAATATTTTTGTATGTTCATCTTTTGTTGTATTTTTCCGTTGGTATTGTTCTGGTTTTATTATATTTTTGGGTTGAAATGTTCTTAGATTTGTTTTATTCGCGATAAACCATCAGCATTTCCATTGTCTTTTCTCTTTTTGTAATGTATAGTATAATTGTATAGTGTGAGTGCCATTTTTCATCTTGACTGTCTTCCATCTCCAAATTCTTGTTTTTGGAGTGATGTTAATCCCTTGTGATCTGTGTATACTTCAAACTTCTGGCTTAAGTATTCTTTTCATTTTATGACAGCCCAGTATATTGCTAAGTGTTTTTGTTCTGGTGTTCCATAGTTTTTTTTGGCTGGTGTTAAATCTCTGCTGGCATATGCTACTGGATGTTTTCTGCTGTCCGGTCTTCTCTGAGATAATACTGCTCCCAATGCTTGGCTGAATGCATTAGTGGTGATGATGAATGGTTTGCTGTAATCTGGATAGATCAGTACTAGAGCTTGGATGAGCTTTTTCCTCAGAATATCAAAAGCTTCTTGTTGACTTTCTGTCCATTCATATTTCGCATTTTTGTTTTGCAGTTGATTGAGTGGCTGTGCTATCTTGGAAAAGTTCTTGATAAAACAGCGATAGTAACTGGCAAATCCCAATAATGATTTCAGTTCTGTTATATTGGTTGGCACTGGAAAGTTTTTTACTATCTCTATTTTCTCTAGATCCGTTTTGATGCCATCTTTGCTGACTATGTGTCTCAAGAATTTGAGTTCTGTCTTGCCAAAGAAGCACTTTGTCGCATTTAACTTTAGTTCTACTCTTCTTAGTCTTTTGAACACTTGTTGAAAATGATAAAGATGATCATCAAACGTCTTTGAAAATACATTGGTGTCATCCAAGTATACAACTACTGATTTTCACAATAAGCCAGTATAAACAATTTCCATTAGCTGTTGGAAAGTTGCTGGGGCATTGGTTAAGCCGAATGGCATTACTTCAAATTCGAAATTCCTTTCTTTAGTAGTAAATGCCATCTTCTCTTTGTCAGCTGAATTCATGGCTACTTGCCAGTAACCACTGTTCAAATCTAATGTGAAGAATCATTTGTTCCCACTGAAAGCATCAAATAATTCCTGTATTCATGGAGTTGGATAACTGTCTCCACGAGTTACACCATTGAGTTTCCTGTAGTCTACACAAAACCAGATTTTTCTATTTTTTTTATGGACAAGTACCACTGGTGACAATCATGGACTCATTGATGGTTGAATTAGCCTGTTGTCAAGCATTCTGTTTATCTCTTGACAAATAATCTCGTGGCTGGCTGGCAGCACTCTGTATGCTCTTTGTTTGATTGGCATTGCATCTCCAGTCTTGATCTGATGCTGGATGATGTCAGTTTGGCCAAACTCATTTTCGCTGGCAAAGATGTCGTTGAAATTGTTGAGTAACATCTTGAGCTGCATACATTGGAGTGAATCCAAGTTTCCCATGTTCATTTGTTCCAATTGTTCTGGTTGGAGCAAATAACATTTGTCTCGTTTATAGATGGTTTGTGATGTGATATCAACATATCCACAAAGTTGTGGAAAGTCTGGAATGGGGTTTGGTGGTTGGTCTTCTATTTCTGTGGTCAAATATCTGATAGTGGTTCCTTCTGGTATGTTGATAATATTGTCAGTGTTATTGTAGATGGGAATTTTTATGCTGCTATAGTTTTTGGCTAGTATGTGAAGATTGATTAACCCAATCTCTCCTGATTCACAAAGGGTTGCTTCCACTTCAAAAATCTGTTCTTGCTCCTTTTCCTTCCTTTCTATTGCTAATATGTACTGGCTATATGGTGGAATGGAAATAGCTTGACCAGTTGAGATAATTTCTTCTTGGCCAACAATCTCTTCCTCCACCATATTAACTGATACTTCTATTCTACCTGTTGATCCAAATCCTTGTATTCCCTTCACTGTTATTCCCAATTCCTCCCTCTTTCTCACTGACACTAACTGAGCTACTCTAATCAGAGGCAGGAATATTGCCTGTGCTATCTTTTCATTGGGCTCTATTATATAGGCCTTTTCTGAGTCATTTTGTAGCATGGCAATGATATTTTCTACATATTCCGTGTCAATTATTCCTCCTCTTATATTGATTCCTTTTTTCGCTAAACTACTCCTAAATGCTAATTGAACCATTGTTGTTGCCAGAATTTTTAGTGCTATTTTCAGATCAATGCAGGTGCATGAATGCAGTTCTAATTTGATGGCATCTTTTCCTGAATATCTCAGATCAAACCCTGCATCAGTATCATGCACACATTCTGGCATAATACCTTCCCCATTGTCACTATACCATTTCAACTCTTGTTCCTTGGAGAGATCTGGTAGTGCAATGTATTGTTCATAGTTTGTATCTGAGTCGGAATCATTGTCATTGTCATTGTCATTTTGAACAGAGCTTGAACCATTGTTGTCATTGTCATTGTCAGAGTTCGAATCACGATTGATCGGCAATTCTGATTCTGATGTGCAGCTGCTGATTGGTTTTTCCTCTTCCAGGATTGTGTAGATCATGCATGGTGGTGGATTGTAAATGAGGTCACACTCATCGCAATACTGAAAGTCACAGAGAATTAGGCAGTGTTGACATAGTCAAGCATTCAACTGCCCTAACTATTGTTTTTGTTCTTCCCTTTTGGGTGCTAATTCTTGGTAGTGTTCATGGAATTGTTCCGGATCCAGGAGGTTTATGATGGGTTCTGCATCCCAGTCAAGCTCTAAAGATTCTGGGGAGTTGTCTTTGATCATTTTTATCTTTTCTGGCATCGTCTCTTTGATTTTTGCAAGTGCCATTCGCCAAATTTTGTCATCATCATGTGAACAACTGTTCAGTCACTGCATGGTTCTTCTCTAGGCTGCTTCTATTGGGGTTCCTTTCCTTACCCAGTCACTTATTAGAATTGTGTATTGACACAACATGTCACATGTTCCTCCTCGTCCTGGGATGTCATTTTACATCCCTTCATCTAGCAGAGTCTCTCCACAAGTGAGACAAGGTTGGTTATCCCATTTTCCTTGCCTTTTTGGTCGTCCAAAGTGTTCGAGTAAGCATGGATGACAGTAGAATTTTGTTGCGGTGTGGTATTCCTTATCGTCACCACAGCATGCGCCCATTGACAACAATTTCTTGCCACAATCGACGCATATAAGCTTAGGTCGACGATAAGTAGATTGTTGTAGAATAGTGTAGGTATTATGATAAGTGGTGATGGTTTGGGTGGTTTCTTCTTCTTTCCCTTTTCTTTTATTTTCTTTGTCCTCTTCCCATTTCCAGCTTGAAGTCGGTTTGCTCTTGTCGTTGTCAATCTATGTCAGGTCATCAGTTTTCTAGGTAAGTTCTTCCTTTTGTTTCCCTTTTCCCTTGTTGCTGTCATCCCAGGAGAGTATGGGCAGTAGTTCGTTGTGCTCTTCGTCTGCCCACAATACTTGATAGGCTTCCCAGGTCAGCTTTTCTTTCTCCTCCTCCAGTTTGATCAATAGTTTCTCTCTTGGAGGAGTTTTGAAGTGGCCATACGTGGCCGGAACACATATGTGTTGGCCCTGATACATTAGCTGGAGTTCCTGGGTGTTCCAGTCTAACATTGCATTGACTTTGGATAGCCAGTCATTACCAATAAGAGCTTGGTATTGAGTGGCTTCCATCACTAGAACTTTAATGGGAGTCACAATGCCATTGACTTCAAAAAGAAAGTCATTAATTTCACCAATTGGAGTTTTGGTCACTCCATCGGCTGTGATGATTCTGATGCTGGCAGCTCGATCAACTTGGTGACTTAATTGATCCATGAGTTGTCTTGTGATTATGCTGCCTGCAGAACTGCTGTCCAGGATTAATTTGATGGATTGTCCTTTTACTTTGGTGTCAGTGTACATTGCAGTGATTGGTTTGGCTTCAAAAGTGGTTTCACTAAATAATGACGTTGCAGCTGTTTCCTCAAATTTGAATAGGAAGATAGTGGCCAATAACTCGTCTTCGGTGATGGTAGCAGGTGGGATATTACTGGTGAGTAGTTGTTTTTGGGTAAATGCCGGGTTATTGGTTGAAGCATCTTCTGAGGTGACCAAGAGACTTAAATAGTTCTGGGAATTTGGGTTCTGGGGCTGACTGGTACCCAAATTCTGCTGGCATAATCCAGATGATTACTGTGAAGAACTGGGGATCAGTTGATGGACTACCATCGCCGATCTCCAGCTCTGTTGAGTCATTTTCAGTCTTTGAGTTCTGTTGGGTGGTAAGCTTTGGGGTGGTGTTTGGATTTGTTGGGGTTGATAGATTATTTGTGGCTGCAGTTAATATATTACTTGTGGCTGTGGCTAATAAATTGGAGGTTGATATACTGGAAACTGATAGACTGATGACTGCGTCACTAGTAGATAAGCGAGTGGGTTTTGATTTGGGTACTGATTTGGAGTTTGGAACTGACAATCGGGGTTTTAATATTGATTTTCTGATTGTTGGTTATTTAAACACTGGCAACAGTCAATTTGGATATGTCCTTATTTACCACAATAGTGGCAGATATGTGTTTCCTGTTGCCACTGTCGATTGGTTGATGGAGATGGACGTGGTTGATTTTGACCACAATTATAATTTCCTTGATTATTGTGTCATTGTGGAGGCTGATAAATGGCGTGATTATCAGCTAAGTATCCTTCCAATCTCTTATTGATTGATTCACTGAACTTCTTCAATTTAGAATCCAATTCAGATGATCCGTTTATTACTAGATTAACAGCTTGGACATGGTTAGTCTCTGACTCAGCAGATTCAAAATCTCTGGTGTGTGTGACTGCGTCTTGAAGCGTGCCAGGATGCAACAGACATACATGTTGCAAGATGCTGCTGCATAGGCCACAGATAAACTGGTTGAGTATCTGTGGTGCTGTGAAATAGTCGTCGTCAATTGCTTGAATTTGGCGTAAGTTTCAATAGAAGCATCCCAGGTAAGTGGTGACTGCTTTGGTTTCTCCTTGTTTCATAATGGTAAATGCATTGACTAGGTGATTGATGCTGTTATTGTTGCTGAAGTATCTTAGAAATTCTACTTTGAAGGCATTAAAATCTTGTGGTTTATTAATCAAGTTCTAGTACCATGAATTGGTGGTATCCTTGAGAAAGTAGGGAATGGCTTGCATTGCTTAAGCGTCATTTTATCCATTGGCTGCAATGGTCTTTTCTACATCATTCAGCCATATTTGAGCATCATTCTCTTTGCCCGTAAAGTTGTCAAGTTTTGTGATTGGTGCATAGGCCATTGGATCTAAGTTAGGTGGTTGTAGTGGCTGTTGAAGCAGTTGTTGTTGTTCTGGCTGTTAGGGTGGTAGCTAAAGTGGCTGCTGTATGAGTTCGGCTATGGGATTAATCAGCAGTTGATTGATGACGATTACCAGAGGTAAGTTTTGCTGATTAATTAATTCAGGGTTTTGATTTCTTGGATTTGGTGGCATTCAAATATTCGGAGTTTTGATTTCTGGATTTTCTAACTGTTGCTGAGTTTGAAGATTCGGGGTTTCAACTTCTGGGTTTTCAGTGATCGGGTGCTGGTAAGTGAATTCTTGATCCTCTGATTCTTCTTCCTCCTTTTCTGATTCTGCTGCTTCCCATGAATCAGAGATTCCAAAATCTGGTGGAGGTGGTGGTAATTGAAGTCCTGATAAGGTTGCTGATTGCGAATTAAATCCCTCAAAGTATTCACTATATGGTCCTAACAATTCTGTTTTCCTTTGTCTACTTTGGAATGGGAATCGTCCAAATGCTGATGTCGCAGTTGATGGGAATGTGTCTGTTGATGATATGTTGATAGCGCTTCCAGGTGTATAGTGGTAGAATGGGTTGCTTGGAAATTCAATTCTGTTTTTCTTCCAAGCAGGTAGCTGTATTTTTCTGGGTGTTACTGCTGGTGTTTGTAATTTTCTCTTGCCTTTACTAGCGTATGTAATTAGATATTTTTGTTAAGTATGGTGTTCAATTTCTTTGTTGATCTCAGTGATGATGGATGCAAAATTATGGTTTGTTGATAGGTTGGTGTTTTGAATTAATTTCTTATAGAAAGTTTCTCTTGCTGATTCAGTATTTACTAGTGTTCCTAATAAAGAGGAAATCTTTTTGTTGACGTAGAAATTGAAGGCTGATTCGGCGGATATATAATTGTGGTTTAATCCCAAGTATTGACAATAGTGTTGAAATAAGGATTTTGCGAATCCTAAATGGTTTGCTCCTATAATTTCTGATTCTGCCACTTTTGGTTTGGTGTTGTCGGTGCTGGTTCTCTGTAGGATTATACCTCACAGGGAGCACCAAATATTACAGGTGATTATTTCTGTTGTTGAATTGAATAACAAACCCGTAATTTGGTGCTTAATTGCTATAATGTGGTTGGTAATATCTGAAGGTATTGGTTGATCTGAAGGTTTTGTTGTGAAGTTCTTTGTATAATAGACAGATATTCAGTGGTGATGGTAGTAGTTTTCCTGGAATTGCAATTATGCCCAATTTCTTTCTCAGCTTGGTGGCCGGATTTATTCTGGCAGTCGTGCCTTTCTGGTAAGCTATCTGATAATATATAAAATTCTACCCATATTTTTGGGTCTTTTACCAGGCTATCTTTGATGTCAATAACTCAGTGCTTAATCTTTTATTAATTAGTATATATAACAACAAATCAAAATAAAATAAAAAAATAAAAAATAAAAAAAAAATAAAAAAAGCAAAGAAATAAGCCAAGGCAATTTGCAGATTAGTATTCCGTCAATAACTGTGATCAAGAGCTATTGTTCCAGCATGGTTAAGTATCAATTACTATCAACATGAAGGGTTGATAGTGGGGAGTGGATTTGAGATATGAAATAATTATTTATTTGATGATTGTGTTTTTAGGTTAAGGATTCTGTGATATCGATTCTGTCTTTTCTGTTTCTAACACTACTGCTATATATACATAATTGAGATTTCTTAATTCCTCAATTCTTTATGACAGGAATCCTGGAATTCCTGGAATTCTGCAATTCCTTTAAGAAGAATCCTGGAATTCTGGAATCCTGCAATTCCTCGTTGGGAATCCTGAAATTCCTGAAATTCTGCAATTCCTGAGAGAAATCCTGGAATTCCACATTTATTACACTTTCTTCTGATTGGCTAATAATTATGCTAATATATTTTTTATATTTCTATGAGTAACACTGTATATTATTTTTATAATATAAATATGCAAATTAGTTAAAAATTTATTTGTAAAATTTAAAATCATATATATATTAAAATATTAAATAAGTAAAATATATAACCAATTAATATTCTTAAATTTAATATTAGTATATTAATATTAAATTTAACTTTTTAATAAACTTAACAAATAGTTTTGTATATATTACAACAAAATAATAAATATTAATAAATATTATATTGTTATTAGTCATAAAAACTTTTTTATTAATATAAACAAAAACTTTATAAACAAAAAATATGTATAATTAAGAATTTTATTAATTTATTTATTATTAAAAATTTAAATTTTTTTTTTAATTTTTAATTAAATAATTAGTAACTTTTTTTTATAATATTTATTATTTGTTTTTTTTAATTAACAATTGTTTTTAAAATTTAATAATAATAAATTTAATTTAATAATATATATATTTAAAATTAATTATTTTATCTAAATAAAAAATATAATTCAAAATAATAATAATAATTTACAGTTTAATTATAGTTAAAAAAAATATAAAACACATTTTTATATTAATACTCAAATTTAAATTTTTAAAATAACTCAAAATATTATAAATTATATTAAATAAACCAAAATTTTTTATATATTTATTAATAAATACAAAAAAATTGTCTAATTAAAAATTATATAAATTCAAATAAACTATCAAAAATTTATTTAAATAATAAATATTAAATAAATAAAAACAAACAAAATAAAAAAACAGTTTCAAAAAATAATTAACATTAATAAATATAACAATAAAACCAAATTATATTAATATAAAATCTTTTAGATTTAATTTTTTTTAATAACAATAAACTTTTTAATTAAAATATTATTATTTTTTGCTTAATAATTAATTAATAAAAATAACACCAAATTTTTTCAAAGATTAAAATATCTTAAAATAAACAGTATTATTTAAAACATTAAACATAAAATATTTTTAACAAAATAAAAAATCTTAAGCAAATTATTATAAAAAATAAATTATATTTTGAAAATATCTTGATAATTTCACCTATAAAATTTTTAAAAAAATTAACATTTAATTTAACAGAATATTGTAAAAAATTCTTGGATTTTTAACTTAAAACTTGTAAATTTAAAGAATAATAATTAAATAAATAATTTAAAATACTACAAAAATTAAAAATATAATTATTAATACAAATTTTTTTTAAATTTGAACTTATTTAAAAAATTTTAAATTATATAAAGAATAATATATTATTTTAACTAAAAAATTTCTGAATAGATCAGTTTTAAATTTTTTTTTTTAATAAGTATATTTTATTTATTATAAATATTTTTAAGAATAAAACTAAATTATATAATAACTTATAAGAAAAAGTATAGATGTATTTTAAGTCTTATAAAATTAAGTTTAAAAAAATTAATACTCTTATTAAAAAATAAATAAATAATTTTTTAGATAAAAGTAATTAAATAATTTAAAGTATATTAAATTATTTCTTTTATAAAATAGTTTTGAACTATTTAATAATCAATAATAAACTTGTAATAAATTTTATAAATGTTAAAATATTTGTAGATTTAATAATAAAAAACTGGATTAGAATATATATTATATTTAATATTGTTTCTGTTTTTTGGCAAAAACAATATGTTTTATTTGTTTGTATTAATAATAGTATTTTTGGTAAGATTATAAACTAAATAAATTTAAATGAATTCTTAAGTACTATTAATAATTTGTTAAATAATAAGATAGCAGATTTTTTTAAAATTACTAATAAATTATAGAAATATTATAATAAGTATATTATTTGTTTGTTTTTACAGTTATTAAATTTATGTTTTGTCTTATAATTGGTTTTTATTCAATAAAAAAAAGCTTTAGTCTTTATAATTTTCAAATTTTATAAATAAATAAGATCTTTATTAACACATATTTAATTATATATATAGAATTATTTGCAAAATTTTTTTAAAATATTGTTAGATTATATTTTATTTATTTATAATAAGTTTAATATTTTGTATAATATTATTAACAAAAATTTGAACATAAAATTATTTTTATAATTCTTATTATTAATTAGCATATATTATTATTTTAAATTATTACATATTATTATATTAAATTATTCATCTTATTATTTAATTAATAATCTAATTTGTATAAAACAAATATAACTAAATTGTAATAATTAAATTATTTAATATACTAAATTATATAACATTCAATAATTTACTAAAATATTGAGAATTTAATAAAATATTAAACAATTTACTAAAATAATTAATAATTTGCAAAAATAACTTATAGTTTAATAAAATATATTAAAATATTAGAAAAAAAAGCTAAATTATAAAATAGTATTATAACAAGTTGTATAAAAAAAAGCTTTTTTCTTTAAAAAAATATATTTTAGTTAAAAATAGGTTTATTAAAAATAATAATTTGTTATTATAAATTAATTTAATAAAAATTATTTTAAAAATTCAAAAATCTTAAATTATTACTGCTTTAAATTTATGCATTTAAAACTAATATTTTAAAATAAATTAGTTACTAATTTTAATAATTATTAAAATTTTTAAGTTTAAATCTAAAATAATTTTCTTAAAATACATTTTTCATTTTTTACATTTTTTTTATATTTTTATATTTTTATTAAGTAGTCTATAATTAAGATTTTTTGTAAAAAAGTTGATTTTTATAGCAAAATAACTATATATTATTGGAAAGCTTATAAATAAATAATTATTATAAAAGAATTAATTTTTACTATAAAATTAGTTATTTTATTATAAATTTAATAACATATATAATTTAAAGTATAAAAATATACTTTAGAAGATAAATTAACTTATTAAAGATTTATTAACTTTTATTAACAGTAAAATTAACAGCAAAATAATATTTAAAACATTAAAAAAAAAGTAAAAAAATCTTTAATAACAGCAAAAATAATTTTTTAGTTTTAAAAAACATATTTACATTTTTTTTAATGTAAATATTATTATAAAAAATATTTTATAAAAAGACCATAAATTATAATTGGTTCTTTAAAATAGACATAAAACTTTGATTAGTTAATTAATATTATTTTTAGGCCAGTTTAAAAAAAATAAAAATTTATAAAAAATTTATTGGTTTTTTTGATAGAATTTATAAGAATCATATTAATTATATTATAATTAATTTTAGATTATCAGATAATTACAAAATATATAATAGCTTAAATTAGAATAAAATTTTTTTTTACTTTTTTGGCATATTTTTTATAATTTACTTTTGTATAAGATTAAAAAACTTAAATAATTTTTGGTTATTATATTAACTCTAAATACATAGCTAATATAAACTAAGTAAAAGATTAAATTAATTTTACTTTATATTTTGCTTTTAATATTTTTGTAAATAATAATATTTAAATAAATAATTGTCATACTACAACTTAATACATACTTAATATAATTAATAAATTCTTTAATATTAATAAACATTTTTATTAAAATAAAAAAACCTGTTGCTATTTTTATTAATAAAAAAATTTTAAGTGTTTTTTTGTTTATTAATAATTTACTAATTATTATAATCAAAAAAATAAGCATTATAAGTATCTTGGTATATTTTTATTTACAAAAAACTTTTTCAATTCTAATTTATTTAAGATATACTTTAATATTTGTTTTTTGTTAATATAATTCTAAAAAAATAATATTTAATTAACAGTTTTTATATTTAATTTTAGATACATTATATCTAATTATTAATTATTAAATACAGTTTATTAAGAATATTTATTAAAAATAAAATGTTTTGATTTAATGTAATTTAAAATTCAAGACTAATCTGATTAAAATCTTTTTAAATAATACTTTACAGCATTTTTTTTATATAAGTTTGAATTTTTTATTCAAGTTTAAACCAAGAGCAAAATGACTTTATTGTTGATTTTTTTTAATATACAAGTGGCTAGTTAGGCTCTTAAAAACTTTTTAAGTTATTTTGTTAAATTAAAAATTAGGTTAATTAATAATTTTTTTATTAATATAATTAAAATTTTTCTAAATTACAGACTTTTATTGGTTAACTCTTTGTTAATAATTTTTTATTATATAAATAAAGTATTAATATTAGATATTTTAATATTAAATTATATTATAAAATAGTAAACTTTTTAAAAAAATTTAAGATGGCTTTTATTAATTAATTTATTAGTAAATATAATTTGATTTTTAATTGAAAAACTTTTTAATATTAAATATAACTAGATCTTAAAAACTTAGTATTTTATTAATTTATAGTTATTATTTGTTATGTATTTAATAATAATAGTGTTTTGGTTCTAAATTTACTTAGTCTTATTTTTTGCTATAATTTTTTTGCTTTATTAAAGTTTTTAAAAATAAAAAATAATTTATTAAGCTTTAATTTTCTAGTAATAAAAGTTTTTATTAATAATTTTTTACAAAGTTTTGGTTTTGTAATACAATATATAAAATTGTAATCTATTTTAATAATTTGAATTTTAGTATTAATATTAAGATTAAAAGTTTTGTTTTATTTATATTGGCAAAATTATAAGTTATTTGATCAATATTAAAATAGGTGTTTCTTTTTAACACAGTAAAGATTGTTTTTAATAGTTAAACTGTTTTGAATTCTTGTAATAACAAGTTATATACATGTTTTTTAAACTTTTATAATCGTTGTTAAATAAAAAAACATTGGATTTTTAATTGTATTAATAAAAAAAAACATTTTAATTAATTAGTTAAAGATTAAAAAACATTTAAAAATTGTAAACAATAATATTACAGATTAAATAACAGATAATACTATTTATTTATTCTTGTTTTTTTTATGTATTGTTAATAAAAGATGTATTAAAGCAAATAATATAATTGTGTTTAATAATAAGTTGTATTTTGTTTTAAATATTTACTGTTTAATTAGTTAAACTTATTAAAAAGTTGGCTTAAAAGCTAATATAATTTTTTTTACTTAATATATAATATTAATTAGATTTTATTAATAAGCTTATTTTAAATTTGTAAATTTATATAATAAAAACATTATACAAAAAACTTTTAAAAAAAAATTATATAACAAAAAATATCTTAAAATTATATGTTTTTATTATAATAATATAAAACTTTTTAATTATGCTTTTATATATATATGTTGGTTCTGGTTCTGGGTTTCTACCTGGAGATTTGCACTTGGATGTTGATTGGCCTGGTTTTTCTAGAGTTTGGCATCTCGATTCGTATATGGCAACAGATTTTACCAGCAGGTGCACTGCCAACATTTGTACTTATTTTATAAAAGCTTTGTACCATCAGCTTCCCATGGCTGTTCGAAAGTGCGTTTATGATAGATGTTACCCTAGTGTTCTGTGTTTGTATTGTGGTAAGGTGGAGGTGTTTGATCATGTATTTTCTTGTGTAATTGATAATTCAGCTCATCGTCAGGTTTTGGAATCCTGTATGTCTTCTTAGAAAATGCTTTTTGGTCTATCCCTTTCTTCTTCAAGTGTATTGCAGCTGCTGTTAATCTGTGCTTTAAACTTCTTGGTTCCCTTGGCTCTTTACAAGAGTTTTGTTTTCAAAAGATGATTTCAGGAGGCTGTTTCTGTTTTCTATAATCCCAAAGTTGCTGGTGTTAAGATTGCTGATTTTGTGTGCTCTCTTTGTGTTGCTTTCAGGAATAACATTTGGTTGGTTCATGCCAAGTATTGCGCATATATGGAAAAAAATGGTCTGATCCCAGTGAATGACTCGATTCCCATCTCAGTTTCTGGTTTGGTTTTGAGGTTTTCAGATGGTGTGGTTAAATTGCTTAATATTGCTAAAGCTTTTGGTGTCTGTTTTGGCTTTCACAAATCTTGTTCTTTTTTTTCAGGTATTGGTGACCCCCGGTTTTTGTTAATATAATTGTGTAGTGTTGTCCTGACTGGTTTGAGTGGCTGGTCACGTGTAGAAAGTGCATGATTCGCACTTAGTTTAGATCATTTTTTTGATGTATAGTTCTAAGTAGTGTTTGGACTTTACTCGTTAAATATTAATAATAAAAAAATATATATTAAATACAGATATAAAAATAAAATTGCTATTAAACTTAGTAAATATATAAAAATTATTTGTTAATATTAAACTTATATTATCTATTTTTTTGTTTTTATTTGTTTAATAGTACTTTGTATATATTGTTCTGTAAAAACTTTATACTTAAAAATTAATATATTAAAGCTATTGCTACTTTTAAAAATTCTAAGTTGGTATTTATATAGTTGATTTTTGTAGTTTATTATATGATTTTTAGCCACAAAAAAATTTTTTTAATTATATACACTAAATATAAAATAGTAATAAAAAAATAATTTAATTAATTTTAATAATTTAATTTTGTATAATTTGAAAAAACTATATATTAAATTAATTGATAATATTATTTGTATTTTGAAAATTAATAAAAATTTTTCAATTAGTTTTGGTTTTTATAAGAAGTTTTTTTTTCAGATTTAAGCAATAAAATTAGCATAGTAATAAGAATTTAATGTAATTTTAACTAGTTTAAATAACTGTTTAAATATAATAAATATATAATTTATACTTAGTTATAAATATTTAATCTGTTTATATATACTAAATAATATTTAAAAAAAACTTATAATAAGTTGAAAAACTATTAAAATTAAATAAAAAAACTGTTTGTTTAAAATGGTTTTTTTCAATACTATATCGCAAAAAATTTAATATTTAAATAAAATTTTTTCAGATTAGAGATAAAAAAGTGTTTGTAAAAAATATCAAAATATCTGTAAATTTTTTTTGATTTATAATTAAGATTAATAAATTACTAATATAAAAAAAGATATCTTTAGTTTTCTAATTAATAAAAATAATCACAGTTTTGTTATCATTAATAAAAATATTATTAATTATAAAAAACTTATTTACAATATTTATAATATGTTAAATAATAGCTTTATTATTCTTAATCTAAATAATATTATTAATAAAAATTTTAACAGTAAAATAAAATATTAAACCAATTATTATTTTAATCTTATTAATTTTGACAACATATTTAAAATCAATTCTATAATTATATAAATACTTATGTCTTTTAACTTTATACAAAAAAAAATTATAAAAAATCTTTTAAAAAACAAAAAAATTATTATTTTAATTCAAATTATTATATATTATATAGCTATTAATTAACCTAAAATTTGTTATTATTTTGTTAATATAATTATTATAAATGTGTTCAAAATTTTAATAAACTTTTTATATATTTTAATTTTAATTATATTTTTTTGTAAATAATGTTAATTAACAGAATTATAAGTTTTTTTTATGTTTTATAATACTAATTAGAATTTTATTTTTTTTAATATATTTTTTATTATTACAAAACTAAAAACTTAGTTAAAATATACTTTAAAACTAAGAAATTATTTTTATAAAAAACATTAAATTTGTTATAGACAAAATTTTCAAAAATTATTTTAATAATTTTAAAATAAATAAATAAATATTTATTTATTAAAAAATTTTTTTATTTATATGATATAAAAATCATAAAAACTTATATCTTAATTTATAATTTAAAAATAAATTTACTTAATAAACACAAATTCAATAAGACCAAAAGTATTTTTAAAACATAATTATTATAATTTATTTAAAATATTTAACAAATTAACAATTTTTTAATTATAATAAACAACTTATTAAAACTAACTTTAATTATTACACTAAAAAACATATTATTATTAACAAAAATTAGAAGTAAATATTAATAAAACTAATATTTAGAATTATAACAAATATTATTATTTTTTAATTTAATTTTTTATAATATTATTTATATTAAATTTAATATTATTTAAATTCAAAATTATATTATTGTTTATAATAAAATAATCTAATACTATTTTATAAAATACATATTTTAATATATTGTAAATAATATAACTTTTATTAAATAATAATATTCTTTATATATTTAAAAATAGTTAATATTATAAATAATTAGTTAATACTTATTATTCTATAAGTTAATGTTTTTATTTTTAATTATAATTTAAAAATTTTAAATATTTAAAGATTATAATAGTTAAGTTTTTGTATAATAGACAGAAATTTAATAATAATAGCAAATAATACTTAATATTTAATTTTTTTAATATAATAACTAATTTATTTTGATATTTTTTATTTTTTTAATAAACAATCTTAGTTTTTTAATTATTTATTATGTTTTTTTTTACATTTTTTACTAAGTAATTTTTGATGTTATAATCTTAGTGCTTTTTTTTTAATTTAATTAGTAAACAATAATCAAATCAATATTTTAGGAAACTTTTTTCTCTTATTTATCCCAAATTCTCAGAAAGAGTCAAAAGTTTTTTGAAAAGAAGTTTTTTCATTATTTAGTACAATAAAACCAAACTGTTTTTTGATTTCAAGGCCACTGTTGGTCTTAGTATTACCATCATGAAAAAGATTGCTGAAAAGTCTGGTTCTGGTGGTAGTTTCAAGTCTGTATTGTCAAAGAAGAAGAGAAAAGATGTTGCTCTAGAAGAAAATGTTGGTGGCAAAGGAGCTCTGACTAAGGTATCTGGTGGTCATTCTTGGGGTTCTGAGACTAGTAACACTATTGAGTCTGAAAGTATCAATATGGAAGAGAAGTGTCTAGTAGAAGAAACTAGCTTTGACTATGAAAAAAGTGGCACTATCATTAATGAAGAGCATGATCAAACACTTAAAGAACCTGGCATCAAAACTAAGAAAACTTTGGGCAAGCCATTAGGAAAAATAGATTTCTTGAATCTTGGTATTGGTGATAATATTCTCTTAGATGTTCTTTTAGTACTTCTCTCTTCCTTGAAGAATTTGATTCCTGTTTTTGTTAGAAAGTTTTTTGCTTTGGACATCAGTTTGGATAAAGTGGTTGGGAAATCTTCTCAAGAGAAGCTTATGGTAGTTAGAAGATTGTTTTCAAAAGTCAATAGTTTTGGGGAGGCCTCTACCTCCTCAAAATTTTCTGGGATCATCCATGCTTCTTTCATCTCTGAAGCTAGCTTGGTGCAGGCTATAGAAAAGGCAAGAGCAGTGGATATTTTAGTAAACACCGATCTCAAGAAATCTACTGGTCATTTAGATCAGGCTGTGGTGGTGAAAGAAATTTCAGTTGGAACATTGGCTGAGGCTGTGTGTGCTGCACTATCCGAATTTGGAATAATTAAGTCGATCAAAATGCAATTGGTGGAGCTGTGGCAAAAGGCTGTGGTAGAATTTGAGCAATCAGATTAGGCTAATTTGGTCACAGCCAAGTGGTTTATCCTAATTGGGAAGAATGCCATGCATGTTGTTAGGGCTGATCTAGACAAAAAAATGTGGGATAATAGGGATTATCATAGAGCACTGCTCTATATATTACCAGTGGGAATTAATGCTCATGATATTTGGGACTTTGTTTGATCTGTGGGTGAAAAAACTTGCATTATCAATTACTATCCAGTTACATATGTTCAGATCAGGTGTGCTGTTGTGTGCTTTAATTCTGCTGAGTCAATAGATGCTGCCATGAGAACCATGCCAATACTCAGGAGCACTAACTTACATTGATCTAGTCTTGTTTCTGCCAGATGCACCAAGTGTGAGAAGTCAAGTTACATGTTATTGAACTGTGGTGATGGTGGAAAGATTTCTTCTGGTAGTTCTTTCCGTAGGGTGCTTTTGGATGCAGATAAAAGCAGACTGGCTGCAATATATGCCAAATGTTTTGCTCTGGTTGCCTGTTTCATTTTTTTTGGTGGTCTTTCTTGGGCAAAAGTTGCAAGTGAGTCTTCTTTTCTCTCTCCCTCTGGCCAAGTTGTTTCAGCAAATGTTGGCTCCTCTTTGGAAATGAAGCCATTTCTATTGGTTGCGAATGAAATCAGTAATAGGTTTGCCACTCTTGAACACAGTTTTGCCAGTCTTGCAGAGTGTATTGACATGCTGGCTAAGAGGTTGGAAACACCTGAGCCAATGGTTTCTCAGCTTAGCCCTGGATGTCAGCTATTGGTGACCCCTTCATCACAGAATCAAGAGGTGGATATAATAATAAGTGAGAGTTTGGGTGTGGTCACTAGTGGTAAGACTGTTGCGGAAGCAGTAATTTTTGATTCTTTAGTTATGAAAAAGATGGAGGACACTTTAAGCAATCTCTCAATTATAGTCATGGGCCTTGCAGCCAAGTTGGACAATGCTGGTTTGGTTCCTGTTACTCTGTCTTTCTAATGACTAAGCTAGTATAGAAGTTTGCCATGTGTAATGTTTGGGGTCTCAACATTCCTGCCAAGCAAGAAAATGTTGTTCATTGGCACAAAGAATCAGGTAATATGGTGTCTATAGTTACTGAGACAAAACTAAAGCCTAGTGCTAAGCCATGAATAATAAACAGATTTAAGGGTGTGTGTGTTTTCACATCTGGTCTAGAGGAAAGACATCTTGGGGCTGGGGTGGCAATAATCATGAACAATTCTCTTGCTCGTCATGTTTTCAGGGTGGAGGAAATTCCCAGTCACATTGTTTCAGTTCATCTTCTTTTCAAAGGCAAGGTCTTAGTGTCAATTGTTGATTTATATGCTTGCGCTTCTTCGAGTGACCAGTTTGGCCAGACATCTGGTATTAATTTTTTCATAGCCTGAGTAGTTAATTCCTGCAGTTTTACTGTTCTGGGTGGTGACTTCAATAAGAGCAGATCTAAAAAGAGTGCAAGTTATGGATTTTGTTTGAATCTGAGTTTATTCAATCTCTTTAATGAACATCTTTTAGCTGGTGCTTCTACGTGGAGCAACTCGAAAGGTATTGAAAAAGTAATTGATTATGTCCTAATTAGTGGAAGCCTGATTTTAGCTGTGGTCAATCATAGGGTTGACTCTGTGTCTGATTTCTTTGATATTGACCATAGAGTTATTTCAGTATTGGTAGACTTGGGTGGCCTTTTGGATGTTTGATTGAAAAGTCTGCATAAATTAGCTAACAAGAATCATTGGAAATTTAAACTGAAAGGCGTAGATGTCAAAGGGTGAGAGTGTTTCAGGAAGTGTTTTTCTGACAAGTTTTCAAGGAAGTCGATTTTCATGCCATGAATCATGATGGAGATTTGGATGCAATGTGGGATATTTTTAAAGGGGTGGTAATTGATTCTGCTGATGAAATTTTCTCTAGACTCTGGTTTAGTGAGTTTGAGTGTGTGAAAAACAAGTTATCTTCTAAGTTTTACAGGCTGGAGCTGTTATTGTCCAAAATTGTCAAAAGTTTGAATTCAAATTTGAGCTCAAAGACAGACTACTTGGTTGGTGTTTGGATGAACATTAATGGAAAGGAGGTGTCCATGGTTCGTGGTTTGATTGATAGTGGTTCCCAAGTAGATGTCATTTTATGGCACATATCAGTTGTCAAGAAAGACTACTGCTGATCCAAGTATCATGAATCTAGAGTTGCCAGAGATGATTCTATTAGAGATGTCATGTCAAAATGCATGGAAAATTTTTGTTTAAACAAGGGGCATATGATTAGGAGCATTCTGAATTGGCTTTTTAGAAAGGTGGTCTTTGATCATTTGATTGTTGATGATGAACTCATATTGGAGCTTCTGGCAGTCAAGTCTTCAGTCGATATGATAATAGAAGGTTGGATGAAGAAATGCCTTGTCTTTGGTGCTCTAGCTAGATGTTGGGCTGATCAATATGCTCTACTAGATTACATTGATAATGATACATTTTCAGGGGTAATGGGCAGTATTAGCATGGATGAGCTTTTGCAAGTTGTTAGAGACTTGCCGGATGGCAAGACTGCTGGGATTTCTGGTATTCCCAATGAACTTTGAAAGCACAGTGATTCTTTGGTTCTCAATGGTTTTTTGAGCATCTTCAATAAATGTCTGAGGTTTAAAAGGGTTCCTACACAATGGAAGAGATTCTGGGTTTCCATGATTCTTAAACCCTATGATTGGGAAAGTACTTTTACTAATACCAGACTGATAGCACTGATTGAAACTGCTTAAAAAATCCTCTCTAAGATACTCTCAAACAGGATCTCTCTGACTTGTAGCAGATTCAACGTTTTACATGGTGACAATTTTTTGGTACTGAAGGGCACTTCCATACAATCCCCCATATTTGTTGTTGGCTCAATAGTTGAAGATGCTTTAGAAAAGAACAGAGAGCTATGGCTGGTTCTTCAAGATATGTGCAAAGTCTATGATTCTGTTAAATGATCTTATTTGCTAAATAGTTTGGTCAGGATCAAAATGTGTTTCTGCTTCATAAGTTTCTTCAACAGCATACACAATAGTAGATTCAATCAGATTATAACAGATTTTGGTCTGTCTGATGGTTATGTTGTGCATAATAGTCTAGATCAAGGGGAAGTATTTTCACCGCTACTGTGGCATATTTTTTATGACCCTTTGCTTTGTGAAGTCAAAAAACATGAACAATTGTATGGCTATTGTGTATGTTCCCAATTTTATACTAAGTTTGGCAAGTCTGACCTGAGTAATAACAAGATCTTATTTTTTGCTGCAGGTGCTTTTGTTAATGACACCATATGGATTGGTAATTGCTTAATAGCAACGCAGAACATATTGGACATAGCCAGTGAGTTTTTTTCTGTCAATAACATTTTGATAATACTGAAAAAACTGTTGCCATTCCTATCAACTAAGATGCTAAAAAGACTGAACTGTCTATTAGCAGGTCAAAGATTATAGTGGCTAAAAAAGGCGAATCTCATTAGTATTTGGGGATATTTTTATCAACTGAGAGCTTATCCAAGCCTAGTCTAGCCAAAGCTCATATTGATGTTAGATTTTTTTCGAATGTTATCCTGAGAAAAACCATTACTGAAAAGCAGTTTTTGTACTTGGTCTCTGCTATTTTATAGCCTATTATTTGTTACAAACTTCAATTTAGCTTTGCCTCTAAGAGTGTTTGTGAGAAATGGGACAAATCATTAAGAAAAGAGCTTAAAATCAAGGTAAATCTGCCTAGAAACTTTCCTAGTGTGGCTTTGAATCATCTTGAGTTGTATGGCCTGAAGCCTTTTGAACAAGTGCTTTCTAAAAATATGATGGCTAACCTAGTCAGTTTTAGTAATATGGGCGGAATTCTTGGTAGATTCTTCGAACACAGAGTAATGGACTTGTAGGCTGCTAGCTGGATGCCTTGGCACCCACTATGTTTTTCAGTCATGTTACTTATCAATTTTTTGAATTGTTTTTTGGCTGGTGCCACATGTGTTTTTGCTGAGTGCAAAACTTTCCTAGGCAATGTCTTCCTTAAAGTTTTCAAGGCTGGAACTGGTGTGTCCATCTTGGATGTGCTGGGCCTAAATAGTTATTTGGGTGTGAGATATTCCCTTAGGAGATATGGCCTCATTTTTGCCAACCAACTTTTAGATTGTCGTGGCGTATGCTTCACTTGGAATACTTTTCACAAGTGGAAAAAACTCGACTTCAGAGATCCGATCTCTTTCTGGTTTGTTTTGGTTATTAATTTTATCAAAAATGGTGGTTTGAACAACAGCATACATGCAGTGTTCTGTCCTGCTCTCACCAAATTTGCTTGTGACATTGGTTTCATTTCTGGGCATTTGCTGGTCTTTAAGCATCACTCAGTTGAAGTCTATACTAATGGATTTGTCAGAGATTTGGGATCTATTGGTGCCTGTGGTGGTGCTGCTGCTTATTTTCCTGAAGCCAACACAAGCATCAATGTGAAAGTTCTCAGCTTACTTTCTTCAACACTAGTGGAACTGCAGACCATTGCTTTGGTACTAGAGTGTGTACCTGTTTCTAGCTCAGTTATATTGTTCACAGATAGTCAGGCTTTGCTGGATATATGTAAGTTTGATATGGGCCTGTCTGGTCCTGATTTTTGCTACAAATGCTGGATCGAAAGAGAGCACATTCATCAAGTTATCTCAGAAAAAAATCTGTTGGTCACATGGAATAAGATCAAAGGACATTCTGGCATTATGAAAAATGAACATGCTGATTTTTTTGCTAATGTGACAACTTTTTCTGAGATTATACTGCCTCTAAAAGTGCCTTATTGCTTCTTTTGTGTTAAAAACAGGCCTATGTCTGGGAATGCACATCATTTTATAAAGAATTTGTTCGACGCAGTGAATTTCATTAGTTAGAACTCCAGGTATGGCGCTAATGTTGTTGATATTAGTGTTATAGAAAACATCGACACACCCAAGTCTTTCAGTGTTTGACACCTTGATGGTGGGATTTACTCCAGCTATACCAGTTCATCTTCGGCTTCTCTGCATTCATACTTCATGAAATCTCTACATCATTGCCTGCCGGTTGCCATAAGAAAGAGGTTATATAATTCTTGGTATCCTAGCGTGATGTGCATTAGATGTGAAATGGTCAAAGACTCTGATCATCTGTTTGTATGTATGCATGACAACAATGCCAGAAAAAATATTTTATTGTCCATTAAAAAGAAGTGGTGCATGCTGGCTGGTGATCATGTTGCGGGTAGTAGAGTTACACATGATTTAAGTAAGGCTGGATTATCTAGTAATTTGTATATGTTGTTAGTCAAGAGGTTTGTGTTAAAAAGTTGGGCAGCTGATGCTGTACTGTGTCTTTGATCTGCTTCTAACAACCGTCTAATTGTTAAATTGGTTCACGATCTTGCCATGGGTCATAGGTCTAACATTTAGTTACCTGCGGCCAAATTGAGAGCCTTCTATGAAAAGCGCCATCTTTTACCATGCGATGAATTTGCTATACTGTCAGTAGCTGGTTTGTCGAGCTTTTGGGCTGCTGGCATCATCTGTGAGCTCAGTATTAGGTTAGGCATTCATATGCATTTTGGTTTATGTTCACATCTCACTGGTTTGGGTTTTGGTTTCATGTGCAATCTTTTTTTTTGGATTCTGTAAGTGCATAGTGCTGCTTTGGCTGGACCAAGTGTCTAATCACGTGTAGAAAATACATGAGCCACACTTAGTTTAGAATTTCATTTGATTTTATGTATCTAGGCAGTGGTTGGGCTGCATTCATGGAATCTGTTAATAATAAAAAAATTAGTAAACATAAAACAAATCCAAAAAAATAAAATTACAAAAATAAAAAATTAATATTTTATTAATAATTATAATTAAGAGTTATTATTTCTATATTTTTAATAATATTGTATTAATATTATTAATATTAATATAAAAAATTGGATTTTAAAAAGATAATATTGATTTATAAAAATCAAATATATAAATAATTCAAATAATGAATTTATTTTAAATAAATATTTACTTCAGGTATAAATTATTAACTATTATAGTTATTTATTAAAATAAAATTAAACTTGGTTTTTTTTGTTTTTACAGTTATTATTGTATATACATAAATTTTTATAATACAAAATTTCTGAAATCTTTAATAATTTCTATATTTTTTTTAAGTTATTATTAGAATTTTTAATATTATATGTTCTGATAATCTATACTATATTATTGGTTAATTATATTATATTTTTGTTTTTTGTTTTTTTCTGTTTTTTTTTATAAATAATACTAATTAAATATTTAAATTAAAGATTAATTAAGATTTATAAAGTTTTAATAATCTGTATTTTTTTTGGTTTTAATTAGATATTTTGGTTAAAGTTTTTGTATTATTTGTTTTTTATTTTTAATTTTTGTTGAATGTTTTTAATAATAATATAATAAGATTTAATATAAATATTATAAACTTGTTTCTCTTTTCTGTTGGCTTAATTGGTTTTGGTTTTTAATTATCTTTCAACAGTAACAAAGTTTTTGCAACCAGGATTAGTAATTTAAAATCTAAATTGTTAACTTTAAATGGTTTTGTTTATACAGTTTTAGCTTAATTAAATCTTTTGGTTTTTGGTAATAGTCTCTCAAATTTTGTAATTTTTTAATAACCAGTTTTATTTGAAAAATAGCTATATGTAATATTCATGATATGAATAATTTATTAAAGCAAAAAAATATTATTTGTTGACACAAAAATATAGACAATTTGATTTTTATTATTATTGAGACTAAATTAAAAGGTAAAATGTATTTATAGATTGTTAACAAATTTGATAATATTATTACCAGCCGAAATTTGAAATATTAATTAGCATAAAATTATTTTTAGAATTTTTATTATTAACTAACATATATTATTATTTTAATTTATTACTTATTATCTTATCAAATTATTCGAATTATTATTTAATTAATAACCTAATTTATATAAAACACAAATATAATCAACTTGTAATAATTAAATCATACAATACACTAAACTATATAACATTTAGAATTCACTAAAATATTTAGTAATTTGACAAAATATTTAACAGTTTACCAAAATAATCTATAGTTTACAGAAATAATTTGTAATTTAATAAAATATATTTTTAGTTTACTAAAATATTAAAAAAAAAATACTTGATTATAGAACAATACTACAACAAATTGTATAAAAGAAAAGTTTTTTCTTTGAAAAAATATATCTTAACCAGTATTTTCTTGTAGATATTTTAGTTAAAATTATTTTCTATATAAATTAACTTCAATAAAACTTATTTTAAAAAACATAAATTCTTTAATTATTTTTGTTTCAAAGTTAATTATTTTATATTAATATTTTGAAATTAATTAGCTATTAATTTAAGTAATTATTGGCAATTTTTAGACCTAAATTTAAAACAACTTCCTAAAGCATTTTTATTTTATTTTATTTTATTTTATTTTTATATTATTAAGTAATTTATAGTCAAAATTTTCTGTAAAAAAGTTGATTTTTATAGCAAAATAACTACACACATTTTTGAAAAGCTTACAAACGAAATTTTTCTGTAAAAAAATTGATTTTTATTACAAAGTAATTATATAAATAATTAATATAGAATTGGTTATTCTATTATAAGCCTAACAATATATATAATTCAAAGTATAGAAAAATACTTTAAAAGAAAAAGTAGCTTATTAGAAATTTACTAACTTTTATTAATAGCAAAATTAACAGAAAAATAATATTAACAACATTAAAAAAAAGATAAAAAAAATATTTAGTAATAGTATTCAAGTTTTTACTTCCAATTTGAACTTTAAATATTTGGATTTTGGTATTATAGTTATTATGAACAATGCTTTAATCAAAAATATTTATACAAAATTTTTAAGATTGCTAATTAGCTTTTATCTATTAAGTTATCTTTTAAAAATAAGTATTTTGTATTAATTTTGAAACTATATACTGGTATTATTTTAATAATATATATTATTTAAGCTAATAAAATTAATTTTTTAATTATAAAAGCTATTAATAAATCATTTTTTGTGATCATATATAGTGACTTTAATAAAAACAAATCTTATAAATGTGCTAATTTTAAAAAATATTTTGATTTGAATTTGGTAAATTTTTTAATAAAAAGTTTAATAATTAAGACTCTTATATAAAAAAATTTCAAATATGTAAAAATTAATTATGTATTTATTTCTTTAAGTCTAGTTAATATAATAATAGACCATAAAATTTTGAATGTTGAGAAATATTTTAATACTAATTATTAAACTGTTTTTGTTTTTGTAAGTTTAGTAGAATTGTTAAATATACAATTAAATTTTATTTTACAAATAAGCTAATAAAAATTGTTAAAAATTTAATTTTATAAATATTAATAATGTTAAATAAAACCAATCTAACAATATTATATTAGCTAATATAACTATGTGTTCCAAGAAGTTCAATATTTTTAAAAAGGCTTTAAATCTAAATGAAATATAAATTATTATTCAAAAAATAGTCTGTTTTATGATTAATAAGATGTTTACAAAAAATAGTTCAAAAAATTTGATGTTGTTTTTACCAAAAACTCTTTTAGGTTTTATAAGTTAGAAATTTTAATATTTAAAATTGTCAAATTTTTGTAAATAGAGCTTAATAATAAATTTGTTTCTCTTATGAATTGTTAGATATTTATAAACAATTATAATATTTTAAATATTTAAGTATTGTTAAATTTTGGTGCTAATTTTAATAAAATAAAATTTATTTTATTTGGAAAAAAAAGTTTATTACATTTTTAAACTTGTTAAGTTTTTTAGAACTAAGGAATTAAAAATTAAATTTATTATTATTAAATAAATAGAAAGCTTTGCTGTTAATAAAAACTATATTATCAAAAGTATTTTAAAGTATTATTTTAAAAAATACTTTTGAATTATCTAGTTGTTAAGAAAAAGCTGGTTCTGGATTTTAATAATGTTAAAATAAAAATTGATAAAATAATAAAAAGCTAAACAATAAAAAAATTATTGTTAAATAATGTTTTTAGTTTGTAATATTATTAATATATACTTTTAGCTTATATTAATAATAATGTTTTTTTTATTGTTATAAATGTTATTAAGTATATTGAAATGTTAAATATAATTAAAAATTTGTCTAATAAAAAAGCTGTTAGTTTGTTTAATATATAAATAATTTTTTAACTTTAAAAAAAATCTTAAATATCAATAATTTTTAAATTATATAAGTAAAAAAGAGTTTTAACTAATACTAAACCTATTATATTAATTAAAACTGGTTAAAAAATTCTTTTTCAAATAGAATTTTTTTAATTTATAATAAATATAATGTTTTTTATAATGACAATTTTTCTGTTTTAAAAAACACTAATACTTAATCTTTGATTTTTACAGTAAACTTAATGATAAAAAATATATTAAAAAAAGATTATAAATTTTGATTTTATAAAATATACAGAAAACTTATAACTTTGTTAATTAGTATTATTTAAGAAATAATTTAGTTTAAGTAAAAATGTGTAAGTATTTTATAAGATTTTTTAGTAATATTTACAATAACAGAATTATTTAGATTATAACAGATTTTGGACTGACTAATAAATATTGAGTGCATAATAATTTAGATTAAAATAAAATTTTCTTTTAATTGTTCTAGAGAATTTTTTATAATCTACTTTAGTATAAAGTAAAATAATATAAAAATTTGTATAAATATTATATTGACACTAAGTTTCTTGCCAAACTAACAAAGTTAAAAGCTAAACTAAATTAACTTTTTATTTATGATTAGTGCTTTTATTAATAATACAATTTAGGTAAATAATAATTAGATTGTTATTTAGCATTGTTATTAAATATTTTTTTTGCCTTTTTTTTAATGTTGTTAATACTACTTTTGTTGTTAATTCTGTTGTTAATAGAAGTCAATAAATTTTTAATAAGTTAATTTTTTTTTTAAAATATCTTTTTATATTTTAGATTATATATACTATTATGTTTATTATAAAATGACCAATTTTATGTCAATTACTTATGTAGTTATTTTATAATAAAAGTTAACTTTTTTACAAAAAAAATTTATTTGTAAGCTCTTTAATAATATGTATAGTTATTTTGCTGTAAAAATTAACTTTTCTACAAAAAATTTTGACTGTAAACTACTCAATAATATAAAAGAAAAATAACAAAAAAAATAATTAAAAGAAAAAAAATAAGAAATATGTTAAGAAAATTGTTTTGGATACAGACTTGAAAGTTACTAACAATTACAAAAATTAATAATTAATCAATTTTAAAATATTAATATAAAATGGTTAATTTCAAAACAAAAATAATTAAAATATTTATGTTTTTCAAATAAGTTTTATTTAAATTAATTTGTAAAGAAGATATTTAATAAAAGATTAATTTTTACTAAGATATATTTTTTTTTAAAAAAAAACTCATTATTTATACAATATATATTTTATAATCTAACACTTTTTTTTTTAATATTTTGGCAAACTAAAGATATATTTTGTCAAACTACAAGTTATTTTTACAAACTATAAATTATTTTAGTAAACTGTTAAATATTTTATCAAATTACTAAATATTTTGGCAAATTTTAAATATTATATAGTTTAATATATTATATAATTTAATTATTATAATTTGATTAAATTTGTGTTTTGTACAAATTAAGTTATTAATTGAATAATAATTTAGATAATTTGATAAGATAATAAGTAATAAATTAAAACAATAATATATACTAGTTAATAATAAAAATTATAGAAATAATTTTATGCTAATTAATATTTTAAATTTTAGTTAGTAGTAACATAAACTAAATAGTACTAGTAAATTTTTTAATATTAATAACATTTTAATTAACAATATAAAAACAATAACCATTTTTATTAATCAGAAAATTAGAAATACTTTATTATTAATAAATAGCTTGCCAATTTTTATTGCAAGAAAAAGTGAATTTTATAAATACTTGAAATTTTTTTTGTCTTTAAAAAATTTGTTCAAATTTAGTTTAACAAAAATATATTTTAATGTAAAATTTTTTGCTAATTTGGTTTAAAAGAAAATTATTTCAAACAAGCAATTTTTTTACTTAGTTTTAGTTGTGTTATAGCTTATTATTAATTATAAAATCTAGTTTAATTTTGTTTTTAAAAGTATATATAACAATTAAGATATATTAATTAAAAAAAGTTTAAAGATAAAAGCTGGTTTGCCAAGAAATTTTTCTGGTAAGACTATTTATTATCTGTTTTTATATAATTTAAAAACATTTAAACAAGTACAAGCTGAAAATAAAGTGGCTATAATATTGTATTTTTCTAATACTAATAGCATTTTTAATTATTTATTTAATTATAAATATTTGAATTTACAAGTATTATATTGGTTTTTTAATTATTTACTACAATAGCTTATAAAGTTAAAAATTAGTTTAATAAATAATTTTTTGGCTAATGTTGTAAAGATTTTTTTAGAATATAATATTTTTTTTGTTAATAATTTGTTTTTTGTATTTTGTCTTTTTGATTGCACTTTAATGTTTTTTGTTTTAAAAAAGTCAATTTTCTATTCTGTTTTTTATTTATTTAGAAAATTTGGTATTGTTTTTATTAAACAGCTTTATATTAAAAAAAAGTTAATTTTTAATTAAGAAAGTTTTTATTATTAAAAAAAACTTGATTCTAAGAATCCAGTTTTATATTAATTTATTTTGATATTTAATTATTTGTATGATATTATCTTTTATTATGTTGTATAATTATTAATTAGTGGTTTTTAATTCTTTCTGATGCTGATTTAAAAGACATAATATTATAAATTATATTAAGTATAAAAATTTTATTATTTTTTGATCTAAAATTAAAAACTATTTATATATTTTAGATAATAAGAAAACTAATAAACTGGCTAATATTACTTCTTATTTTGGTTTGATACTTTTTGTTTATATTTAAGAAAAATAATGTGTAATAATATCTAGTAATTTATACATAATATTTTTAAAGCTATTTGTTATATATACTATTATTAAAGGTTTTTGGTTTTTTTTATGACTATTGTTATTGATGCTTTGCTGTTAATTCTTAATTATTTGAAGCTAATAAACTTCTAATAACTAAATTTATCTTTAAATTATCATCTATAATTTGAACTGTTGAACTTATAAGTAGAATAACCAATTTTATACCAGTTAATAATATAGTTACTTTGCAATAAAAATTAACTCTTTTTTAAGAAATATTTATCTAAAAGCTTACTAAAAAGATGTAGTTATTTTGCTATAAAAGTCAACTCTTTTACAAAAATTTTGTTTGTAAATTACTTTAATAATGTTACAGGTTATTATTTAGGATGTTAGAGCAAATAACAAATCTGTAACTTGGTGCTTAATAATTTGTAATATTGGTAATTTCTAAAGGTTTTAAAGTCTAAAAATTTTGGTTAAGTCTTTTGTATAATAAACAGAGATTCAATTGATGGTTTTTTCTGTGAATTTTTTTTTTAATATAGTGGCTAATTTATTCTGACAGGCATGTTCTTCTAGTAAATTATTTTTAAATTTCTACTTTTGTTTTTAGGTTTTTTATTAAGCTATCCTTAATGTCAAATACTCAATATTTGTTTTTTTAATAATTAATAAACAACAAAAAAATAAAACAAAAAAAAATAAAAAAAATAAAAAAAAATAAAAAATAAAAATAAAAAATTAGTATTCTATCAATAATTATAATTAAGAACTATTATTCCAATATAGTTAAGTATTAAATTTTATCAACATAAAGTGTTGATAGTGTAGAAGTAATTAATATTTTTTTAATCAAGTAATAATAATATGAATTGAATAATAATGAATAATTTTATTAATATTGATGTGATTTCACTTCAAGTTATAGAAAACTATCTTTTGAAGAAAAAAATATTGTGTTCTGAACTGAATTTTTCTTATTTTTTTATTTTTAACACTTTTAATATATATATATATAATTTATATTATATGAAATTTTTTGAAATTTTTCAATTTCTTTGAAAAAAATTCTGGAATTCTAAAATTCTGCAATTCCTTAAAAAAAATTCTAGAATTTTGGAATTCCTCTTTTTATTATATCTATTTCTAATTGGCTATTTTATTTATTATTATAATTCTTAATTTCTATAAGTAATAACAACAAAAAATTTAACATAATAGCAAACTCTCAGAATAATTTATTATTTATAAAATAGAAAACAAAGTTTTATTATATTGAACAAAAACAAAAAAACAATAGAGTAGAAAATTTAATAACAAATAAAACAAACTCTTTTATGTCCATTATGTTTTAAGTAATAGAGCATATAAGTTACATTTAGGCAATAAAATTTTGAAGAAAGTTGTACATAATAACCAATTAAAAATTTATTATTAACAACAATTATTTAATTTGTTAATGCTTAAATTAGAAATACATATACTAATTGTATCTTTTAACCAAATTTCATAAGACTTGAAGCCAATAATAATTATTAAACATTACTTAAGAAACAATTAATTTAATTAACCACATTTAGATTATCATCATTAATATTTAAAAAAAAATTAAAAAAATAGTTAAAAAATCAGAAACATCAAATTATTAAAAAATTTTTTCAAGTTTAATATATAAAAATAATTTATTTTAGTATTTATTTATTATTTATTTTATTATAAATATATTTAAAAATGTCATAAATATTTTTTAATTTTTATTTTGACTACTACAAAAAAATAATTTTTCATTAAAAATTATTCTTAATAATTCTAAAATATCATATAAAAAAAAATTCAGTCATATAAGAAAATGAGCTAAGCACAAATTATTTTAATTCTTACTATAAAAAACAAAAAAACATTGCCATATTAATTAATAAAATCATAGAAAATTTCAGCTTCTAAGAAGTACAATACCCAAAAAAAAACGAACTTAATTGCTTTTTTTTATTATATATACTTTATAATAGTTACATAATTAGACTTTTAAACAATTTACACTAAGAAAAATAGTAAAAAAATTGACAAAACAAAACTCCAAAAGTTCGAAAAACTAACTGGAAAAAACAACTTTAAGCACTATTTTAAGACAGCATACTGACCCTATATGCTGTTTTAATACTGTTCAAAAGTATTGTTAATAAACAAAATAAACATATTTATTCTTAATAAAATTAAAAAACTTATTAATAACAAATTCCAAAACTTATAAAAATAAATAATCCAAACAAGCATATAAATCTTTATGTTAGATGTTGTCATTAGAAAAATGCACATTGATTTTAATAAAGCTTAATCTTAAGAAAAAAATAATATTACCTAATAGAAATTAACAAAAATCAAAAATAATAATATTATAATATATTAATTAATTATTAAATAACAGTATAAATAACACAAATCAATAAATAAATTAGAAAACATGATGTATACATAATAGTATACAAAATGTGCACAAATATATCCAATTTAATATAATTATAACAAGTAAGCCAAAAAGCACTTACAATTAAATAAAAAGCCCAATAGTTTAGCAATTACTTACTAATTAGTTAAAATAAGCATAATTATATATAACTCGAAATATATATATATACAATAATTTTTTAACTAGAAAAAAAACAGACAAAGAAAAAAAATAATAAAGAACAAAAAGTTAATAAAACAAAATAAAAACAAAGAAAAAATGAAGGAATTAAATTATAATTCTAAGAAAAGCTAAAAAGTATGTCTTTCATTAAGATCAGTAAAATTGAAAATCTTTTATTTTTATAATTTGGTTTTTTACAAATAATCAAAAAAGCCACTATTCTCTTCTATTATTACTTTTTTATTAATAAAAACAATAGTAAAAACATTTAATACACTAATAAAAACATAAATAAGACTCAAGCTTAACAGAATTAAAAATACATTAAAAGAATATTAACTACATAAAATTATCTAAAAACTATTCATAATAATATCTTGGTCAAAATTAACAGTTAACTTAAAAAACCAGAATAAGTTCTCTATATTTTTGGAAAATAATTTCTAATTAAAATTATTTTACAAATACTAATTTTGTTGAATTTTATTTTTTATTTTAATTTTCTTTGAATTTATTAGAAATAGAATACTATTTTACTACAAGTAAAGAAATACAGATGTCTAATATTAGTATAAGATAAAAAAAGTATTTTTATATAAGTCTCAAGAAAAGACATAATTAAAAGTGTAAAAATACAACAGAAATTCTTTTTGAAAAACTAACATAGCAGTAATTACTAATAAAAATTTTAACAAAAACATTATATTGTTATGGTTGAAACTCATAGTTTTTATTAGTTATTACATATATTAGCTGATGTTATATAATTAGCCACCCTATTTTTAAATAGTGATCATTGACCTGATCATTAATCTGGTCATTGACCACTTTTAATAGATATATAAGTGATGAGTTTCTTAGCTGTAAAAAAATATCAATGAAGGAATCAAGACAATCAAAGAAATAAAATAACAAACTTCTATCTCAAACATTCTCTTATTGCTAATTTCCTTTTCTCTACCTTCAAGTATCTGAACATCTTTTGAATAAAAGATTACTTGTTGGCACTTTTCTGAAATGTGTAATTGCAGTATTTAAAGATTATTTGAATAAATGTGACTGAAGAGCACAAGTTGATATCTGATATTGAATTCTAAGAGTGCTGATGTGAGACATAGAATTATACCAGTAGTTATCAATTGTTGACAGTACAGACTATCTCTCTACCTTCAGATTCCCTTGTTACTTTTTGAAAAGAATAGCAACTGAGATATTTTATGAGACTGATTTCGCACATTGAATTCATACTCATTCAATTTGCTTATTGAAGTTAAATTCTCTTTGATTATTTCTATTACCCTACAATCCTGTTCTCCCTTGCTATCCGTTAGCTTGTTACTCCAACCTGTAACATAAAAGTGGTGCTCCCTGTGAGGTTGTCAAAATCTACTTTGTTTTCTATTGTATGGGTGATTATTCATATCTGTCACAACAATCAAAAAAACACTTTGAAGCACATAACAAAAACAATCTAGACTTTATTGAACTCAATCCCTTGCCTTCCTGCTTGATTTGCTTCCCCATTGAAAAACAATCCAGCAGACAATTCTAAGACTTTTGGAACTGGTTCCTGAACAAGCATTCAGCTGAAACCTACACAGCTTATACAACCTATTACTTTGACCAAGCTTATTTTAAAGACAACTTTGAAAAAAGAAACAACAGTATCAATCAGCTCTTATATTCTACAACCTTTGAACAACAGCCCCCTAATTTCGAATATCTGAATCATCAAATCCATATTTGGATTGCTGTCCATTAAGCAACTGAAACTTCTTTTGAAACAGAAAAAGAAAGCTATCAAACCACTTCTGTTTTTGATCTCTTTTCAAGTGAATCAGAACACTTAACACAAACAGTTACATCTGAACCAATGGCTCAAGACCCTCTGCAACAAAACATTTTGATCATTCTCCAAGGTATACAGACTGCTCTAGGGCAAAGAAACAACACCCCATTACCATTATTCAGAGACAATGCATAAGATCTAATTGAATGGCTGGATGATTTTGAGAGAACAGCCACAGCAAACCAATATAATAATGAATACAAGTTCCAAATTGTTGGTGGCTACCTTCAAGGCTCTTCTGCTACTTGGTTTTTACAAGAAACCAATGCCAATGCTCAACAACAAATTATTAGATAGACACCAGCAAATGCTGAAAAAGACAACATCTTTTTCACTACCTGGTTTGAATTGAAATTTAGAACTTCCATCTTAATATCCAAATGGCATATAGAATTAGAAAGAAGAACTCAAAACCCTGGTGAGGTTGTGACAGAATATGCCAAAGCAATAAGAAAACTCATTAAACGAATAGACTCTAATAGAAATTAGACAGAAGAGCAGAAAATATATTCCTTTACAAAAGGATTAAAAACTAATCTATCATATGCTCTTTGGCCTCTCTTGGCTTTAAAAAACAACCCAACAATGGATATGGCTATTGAACTGGCACAAAGAATTGAAGATAACCAAAAGATGCATTTGGGATCCACACTTCCAGTTTTTGCTTCTGCTCCTGTCATGGCTTCTGCCCCTTAAATGGCTGCTGCCTCTTTTGCTGTCCAAACTCAAGATCCAAATAAACAATTAATTGATAAACTCACAGCCAATCTTGTCCGGTTATTAGAACCTTTGGCACAAGCAGTTAGAGATAACCAATAACCACAAAGACCCAGATATAAACCACATTTTAATCAACCCCAGCAAACCCCTTACCAAAAACAGCAAAATTGTGGTCTTTCTGTATGTTATAGATGTAGATTAACTGGACATTTCTCAAGAGATTGCAACAATCCTCCTTTACCTTCCCCAGTCCCCAGAAATAATGACAATCAAAACAATAGACCCATCAACAATAATGCTCTTAATCAAAGATCCAACCATGCCAACATCAATTTCTTTGGAGAGGATCCTCTAGTTGAAGCCACAGTCTATCAGTCTTTAAACTGGTAGATGCACTTCCAAAAGGTGAGAGTGCAAGCCAACCAAAAAAAAACCTCTTTTTTGCTTTTAACTTAACTAATGATAACCATGACATGAATGAATTAGCAATCAACACTTCTGAATCAACCAGAAAAAAGAAGAAAGCCAAGGTTGATTTCGTTCTAGATCCCAACAAAGCCTTAACTTCTACTGCTGATAACAATAAGCCACCAAAAGCCAAAGTTTTTAAGAATCTTCCAAAGTTGGAACCCCCAGAAATTGTACAAAAATCTGGACCCTATTCTGTTGTCAAAAATCTCATGGAAACCCCAGCACACATTATCTTTGGCCAGTTAATAACCCATTCACAGTTCAGAAAAGATCTCCACAAATCTTTAATCCCCAAAAAAAAACACCAAAGACCAATAAACACCCTCACCAAGCTGGACTTGCTGACAACAGCAATGTTACTTCTCTAATTTGCAAAGCACAAGTGGCTGGTTACTTCATTGACTTGATCCTAAACAGTGGATCATCTGTTAGTGTAATTGCCAAACACTTTCTTGAAGTAATTGGCAAAAAAATTGATGAGCCTTCCACTCGACTAATAACCAATGTACATGGTGACAAGAAGAAAAATCTGGGCATTGCCAAAGCTATTCCTGTTCACATCAATAGCATCAGTATTGAAACTGACATGGAAGTTTCTGAAGCTAAAGAATACACCATCATTGTTGGCAATAAGTGGCTTAAGAAAGCAAAAGCCTTACTCAACTATAAACTTTGTAAGCTAATTATAAGATGTGGTGAAAAACCCATTGTGATTAAATATTGCCATTGAACAACTCCTCCAGCAACCAAACAAAATCAAGAAGATGAGCAATCAGAGAAATCAGATGATAAAGAGAGTGATAAAGAAGATGAACAAGAAGAACAAGAAAAAACTGCTGAACTCGCCTATACTACCTTCACCAGCAATGGCAAGCCACTAGACAATGTTAAAGCTGATAGAGAGAAAATCATTGTAAACAGCAAGCTGATCTGCTGGCTCTACTATGATATTCTAAGAAGAACCTTTGACCAAAAGCCTGACAAGAAAGCCAAATACAGTTATTGGTGGCATGGCTCTTGTGCCTAGTGCTGGTGCAATAAACCTTTGTATTCTTCAAGTGATGAATGCAAATCATGCCTGATCTATTACAAAGATTGGAAACCAATCAGTTTAATACCTAGAGAAGAATTGAAAGAAGTCCAAAAGTCCTTTGAAAATGAACCATCTGAGATCCAATCACTAATTGTAGAACAAAGAGAACCCTTTTCAGAAGAAAGAAAAATAGACATTGAAAATTTGCTGGCTAGAAACAGCCCAGTTATCTCAAAAAAAGGTGATATTCCTGGACAAACTCATGTGATACAATACATCATCATCACCAGAAAAACTCGCTCCATCTATCTAAAGCTATATCAATCCAATCACCACAATGATTAGTTCATTAAGAAAGAAATAAAACAAATGAAAGATCTTAGATTCATACAAAAGACCAAGAGTGAATGGGCTTTCCTAGTTGTAGTGGTATCCAAGAAAGATGGAATCCTATGCTTCTATGTTGACTACCACCAATTAAATGCCATCACTGAAAGAGACATGTACCCACTTCCCAAGATTGATGCAATGCTGGACCAATTCAAAGATGCTGCTTTCTTTTCAACTATTGATCTAACTGCTGGATTCTGACAAGTAGAGATGAATCCAGAAAGCTGAAAGAAAACTGCCTTTATCACCAAGTATGGCACCTATGAATTCACAGTCATGCTTTTTGGTCTCACTAATACTCCTCCCACTTTTCAACACTTAATGGATAAAGTATTTGAATCAGTGAAAGAAAACTTTATTCTGGTCTATCTGGACGATATAATGGTGTACTCAAAAACCTGGGATGAACATTTTGAATATTTGCAAAAGATTTTTGATCTTCTTAGAAATGCAGGTCTCAAGATCAACCCAATCAAATCCTTTTTTGGAAGACAATCCACCCAATTCCTTGGCCATCTTATTATAAAAGATGAAATCTTCCCTGATCCAGCCAAAGTGAAAAAAGTTCAGAACATAAGACAACTAATGAATGTTCATAAGTTATGTTTTTTTCTTAGTTTGGTCTTCTATTATCGCAAATTTGTTAAGAATTTCTCCAAAATTGCCTCTCCACTCAATCAGCTACTCAGGAAAAATGTCAACTACCATTGAAGCACACATTAACAGAAAGCATTTAAAACCCTCAAAGAAAAATTGGTTACAGAACTTATTCTCAAACAATCTGATTTGGATTAATCTTTCATCCTTTACACTAATACATCTGGCTATGAACTTAGTGCTGTTCTCTCACAAAAAGATAAAGGTGGCAGAGAACATGCAATAGCTTATGCCAGTAGAACCCTTACATCAGCAGAAAAGAACTATTCAATTACTGAGCAGGAATGCTTAGCAGTAGTTTGAACTACCAGCTACTGAGATAAATATCTTCTTGGTGTAAAGTTTTTGGTAATAACAGATCACCAAGCTTTGGTTTGGCTGTGCAACAAGAAAAGGCTAGAACATAAATGGATAGCCTGCTGGATACTCCACTTGGATGAATTTGACTATGATATTCAACACCATAAAGGAGCTAATTATTAAAATACCAACACTTTCTCCAGACTTACTACCAAGTGACAGTACAACCTCCCAAACCAAACCAACCTAATTATTAGTAATTTTCTTACAACCAAACACAATAATGGACTTGGACAACTACTCTGCCTTAATAGAATTTTTGGGTAAAGAACAATACCCACTAAAATACACTTGACAACAAAGAGAACATTTGCGCAAACAATTAAATTTTTATTTGATCTGCCAGAACCAATTATACAAAAAAAATAGAAAAGATCCTGACTGCCCCCAGAGAGTCATAAGATTTGAAGAAAGAAAAATTGTGATCTACAACATGCACACTGATCTATTAGCTAGACACTTTGAAAAAACAAAAACAATTCAGAAAACTCTAACTTGCTATTATTGGCCTACCTTGGGAAAAGATATTGCTGAATACATTAAAACCTGTGATACCTGCCAAAAAAGAGAAAAACCCAATTACAAAGAAGACATCTATCTAATCTCTGTTGGCCAACCCTTTGACAGAATTGGATCATTAACAGTAACTCCTGATGACAACAGATACATTATCACAGCTACTGACTATCTTACAAAGTGGGTAAAAGCAAGAGCCACCCCAGATCAAACAGCAGTTTTCATTGTTAATTTTATTTATGAAGATATTATTTGTCGCCATGGTTGCCCCAAAGAACTTTTATCTGATAGAGGAAGAGCTTTTCTTAGTACATTGGTTAAAAAACTTTGTAGAAAAATGGGAATACATCACAAACTTTTCTCCCTTTATCACCTCTAAACAAATAGCCTAGTGGAATGTTTCAATAGAACACTGTGTGAAACCTTAGCTAAAACAAGTGAAGAAACAAACTTATGAGACAAAATATTGCTTTCAGCTTTGTTTGCTTATAGAACTGTGAATCATGACATAATAAGTTATGAACCCTTTTTCTTGCTCTATGGACAAATGGCAACACTACTAATAGAAACTGATATTAAGACAATATCCTTTAAAGAAATCACAATAGGAAATTACAAAGACATTTTGCAAAGAAGACTTGGTACCATTTTTGACTTATTGGTAGAGGCACAGATAATTGCCTTTAAAAAGATAAAACAGTTCCAAGAGAAGCTTAAAAAAAAGAAAACCTATAAAACACTTTCCTTAAGCATTAATAATTTGGTTTTGGAATACTATTCAGATAGAGACAATATCTATGGTAATAAATTCTTTAGCCAGTGAAAAGGATCCTTTATAGTCAACAAAGTTCTGAATAATGGTTCTTATATTCTACAAGATCAATCCGGAACAATCTTTAATGATTGTTCTGTTCATGGCACACGACTCAAGAAATATTACAAACGATCTAATTGGTTACCTGTTGTGGTAATACTGACCCAAATGATCAGCAAAAATCAGATATAAATAAATCCACCACTCCCAAAACAGAGGTATTTTCAATTGACATGAACAATTATTTTCTGGATTAAAACATTTAAAACGCTTTCTATACTCTTCATGAGTATTGGATTAAAAACTATCCAAATGCTACTTTGACCATTGGAAAACAAACTACAATAACTGACAACAATAGAACACATACTGTTATCAGACCAAAAAAAACAACTACCAGAAGAGAAAGAATTGGTAGCAAAATGGATAAGTATTTGCTAGAAAGTATAACAGCAGCAATACTTGTATCTTCTATCACAATTGGAAAAACAATTAAAGAAATCTTGCCCATAGACAAAAACTTGTCATATAGAAGACAACTAAAACTCTATGGTCACCTTGATGAAATCATAGAAGACATAAAGCTCATGAAGAAAACAACTTCTGAGATACAAGTGGAAATTTTGAACATTGTATAATTAGATGTCTCAAGAGTTTTGATCATTGCAAAAAGAGCCAAAACTCTTATACAAAGATTTGGTCTCTTGGACACAAAGCTCATTTCGCCTCAAGTTTTATATACCTTATTCACAAAAGACTTCAACAAACTAGTTAGTTTTGAGTTAGATAAAACCCTTCAAATAGAGTATTCCCTAAATAGTTTAATTTCGCTGGAGCTCAATCTCTTTGGAGAGGATAATGTTATGGTTGAAACTCATAGTTTTTATTAGTTATCACATATATTAGCCACTGATGTCATATAATTAGCCACCCTATTTTTAAATAGTGATCATTGATCTGATCAATGACCTGACCATTGACCTGATCATTGACCTGATCAATGACCTAATTGTTGATCTGATCATTGATCTGATTATTGACCTGATCATTGATCTGGTTGTTGACCACTTTCAATAGATATATAAGTGATGAGTTTCTTAGCTGTAAAAAAATATCAATAAAGGAATCAAGACAATCAAAGAAATAAAATAACAAACTTCTATCTCAAACATTCTCTTATCACTAATTTTTCTTTCTCTACCTTCAAGTATCTGAACATCTTTTGAATAAAAGATTACTTGTTGGCACTTTTCTGAAATGTGTAATTGCAGTATTTGAAGATTATTTGAATAAATATGACTGAAAAGCACAAATTGATATCTGATATTGAATTCTAAGAGTGCTGATGTGAGACATAGAATTATACCAGCAGTTATCAATTGTTGACAGTATGGACTATCTCTCTACCTTTAGATTCTCTTGTTATCTTTTGAAAAGAATAGTGATTGAGATATTTTATGAGACTAATCTTGCACATTAAATCCATACTTATATTATTTGCTCATTGAAGTTGAATTCTCTTTGATTATTTCCATTATCTTACAATTCTGTTTTCCTTTGCTATCTGTTAGCTTGTTACTCCAACCCATAACAATATCATATACCAAATCCAATAATAAAGACATTTACCAAAGAAAATTATCCAATATCTGCTAGGAAGTTAAAAAAAACTTATCAAGTTAATCTTTAGATTTTTAAATAAGAAAATAGTAGTAATATATTAAATAAGAATTCAGCATAAATCAAAAACAATACTAATTGAAACTAATATATTTATTTTTATATTAAAATTAGATGATTTTTTATATTATTACTTGATCTAAAAAGCTATAGTAATTAATTATAATGACTACTAAGAAGAAAATAACTCATAATACTAATCATCAAAGATTTGCTAAATAAGTGATTTCTATTTTAATGCCTAATACAACTTTTAAAATCAAATTGGCTTATATTAAGACTGTTTTCTAATTTGTATATAGTTTTTTGAATGTAAAGTTGGTATTAAAAAACAATATAAAACTCTTTTGTGTAGAGTTTGCTTCTTAAGAGTTTTTAAAAACTGCTTTTTTGGTTGAGTTTACAAGCTTTATTTACTTGACTACTCTTAAAATTGCCAAGTCTTTAGTGGTTTCTGAATCTGGTTCTTCTTTTGCTATTATTGTATTGTGTAATATACTTTTAAATATATTTATTACTAATATTAAGATAATTTTTGATGTATTTGGTAAAGTCTCTTGTATTGTGTTAAAGTCTGTTAGTATTTGATAATATGTAATTGTTTACTTTAAGATTTTAAATACTGCTGTATCTGTTTTAAAACACTAATCAGTTTTGTTAAACAAAAAAAATATTAAAATTTTTTATTTTGTAAATTAAATTAAAATTATTCTGTCTTATAATAAGTTTAAGACCAAGTTAGTCAACTTTTTTTTTGGCTACTGTTTATAAAATTAATAATATAATTTCTCAAGTTAATAGTTAAATCTGTTTTATTTTTTACTTACTTAATTTTGGTTATTATTTCTAATTTGTTTTGGTTATATTTGGCTTACAAAATAATTTGAATACTATTATTATTAAAACTAATACTTTAAGAAAATATTATATTTGGTAAGAAACTTCTGAATACTAATATTGCTTTAGGTGCTAAGACTTAGATTATTTGGCTGTTGATTATAAAATATCTCCATTTTTTCCTTCCAAAACTTCCAAAACTTTTGTGTCTTGTTTTATTGGTATTAAGTTTTATGTCAAGACTATTATTTTTGTGCCTCCTTTAGTTTCTAGTTCTCCAATTGGTTCTGCTTTTCCTGCTGATATAATAGCTAATGTTTTTGTAGTTTTTTCTTGATTAGTCTCTTTGGAATTTGATTTGGCCAAGCTTTTTGTTTTGGTTAAATTTATTGTTAAACTGGTCGAATTTTTGGTTATTGTGTTTAAATAATTTATTAATAGTAATTTGGTTTTAAATAGTGCACTTGCCTTTGAATCAATAAGATTTTAATACATATAAGTATCTTTAATAAAACAATTAGTAAGTTGGGACAGATAATAATTGCTTTAAAAACTAAATATAACTATAAGGATATTAATATGTTTGGCTTTTATATAAGTTTGTTTATAATTAATAATAATATGTTTTTTAACTTAATATTACTATAAAAACATGAACTTATTAGTATTAAGACTAATGTTTTAAAAATGGCTAAATAACTGGTTGAATTAATTAATAATAATGCTATATTGGTTAAAATTGTTTAAAATATGTCTTTTTTGAATAAGTTTTTTTTTAAAATATCAACATAATATAGTCTGAACTGGTTTAAGTAGCTAATTATATGTAGAAAGTACATGAACTGTATTTAATCTTAAGATTTTTAATTTGTCTTTAATTTCTAAATACATAATAAAAAAAATTATAGATATTTAAATACTTAAAAATAAGAAAAATAAACAATATAAAAAGAAGTATTAAATAATGGTTGTTATTTTAATATTTTTATTTTATTATGTTTTTTTATAGTTAAAAAATTTATTGTTTATATAATTATTTAAAATAATTATTACTTAGATTAATAATTAAGTTAACAATTAAGTTATTAATTAAGTTATTAATTATTATTTAAAAACAAAACAATTAATTATAATATTATTGGTTTATACATATAATAATTAATAAAAATTATAATTTTTAATTATAATAGTATTTTAAAAGTTTTAAGTTTTTAAAATCAAATTTAAAACAAATAAAATTGTTTTATAATTGGTTAAGTTTCTTTTTTTTAATATTAATTTAACTGTAATTTGCATAATATGTTTTTTTTAGATAAATTTTTTAAATTCAATTTAATATAATTTAAATTAGTTTAAATAATTAATTATATATAAAAAATATATGAATTATAACTATTTTAAGATTTTTGAATTTTATATTATAGTTAATAGTTGGACTATACTTGGTTAAAGCATAATAAAAACATATAAATAAAAATAATTAATTTTTTAAAATTTATTTATTTATTTAATATATTAAATTTAAAATTTTATATGAATACAAAATTTTATACTTATTATTAAATAAAAATTATTATGTTTTATAAAATTAAATATTCATTATAAGTTTTATTATTAAAAGCTTTTTTGTAAATAACTTAACTTTTTTATTTTTTTAATAAAATTAAAATTGTTCATTATTTATTTTAATAAAAAAATTTTGTTATATTGTTAAATATAAAAATTAATATTTTAAATATTAAACAAAAAATTATTACTATGTTTTTACTTAAAAAAGTTTCTTATAATACTTAAATTTATTAATATGTTTAATGATGAATCGATGGTAAATATACTTTAAAATAATTTAATATATATATAAATATGAATTTTTATTTTATTTTCTTAAACATAATAATTTGTATTTATTAGCTGTTAAGCATTCCTGAAAATTATGAGCTAAACTTAAGCCACCATTATACATTACCAAATTTATTCAAAACATAAATAAAATAAAATTTGTGATTAAATTTCCAAAAAATATAATTAATACAAATTGCTTATATAGCACAAATGAAAATTATAAATTATAAATTTATCACTTCTTTAATAGAAATTTCGACGATTTATTTCATAAATGTCTTTTAACCTTTAATTATTCTTTACCAAGAACATCTACTATGAAGTTCATAAAACCCTTGGAGAAATTTACAATTCATATTTCATTCTATTAATTATTGTGTGGGATATTCGGCTAATTTCTTTAAAAGGCGTCCAATGCGTTGTGATAATTTATCACACCATTTATCATCATAGCATCTACACCATAACGTTCTTGTATTCGTATATTTCGAGAATCGTTATTGGCACTTCCGAAAGTTGTTAATATAAGACTTCCCTCTTTGACATTGGTTATGAGCGATGGCACTTGTAACTAAAAATTTGAAACATAAATTAGGGTTAAAAAAGTTCATTTAATGACAAAATTTTGATTCAATTCAATTAAATTGATTAACTTACCAATAATGTTGCCTCACATATTACCCCCAATAAATTATTACTCTTTGCGAATTTAACAGCTTCTTTGATAGAAGTACAGCGTTTATCTCGAACGATGATTTCTTCATAGATTGGATCTTCAACTTCTTGATATTCTCCTGCCGCTCTTCGCTTTTTACCACGATGCATTGAATCGTTTTCGAATCCACAATAGGAATTAAAAAATACCGCGTCTTATAAGAGAAGGAAAATAAAAGGGTTTATTCTTTATTTTTAATTCCTCATTTTTGCTAATGATTAATAGACAAGATTTCTGAAAATAATGTTTGAAATCACTCACAATTTGGCTGTTTCCAATTTACCGCAGAGCATATTGCCGGGTTGAAAGATGAAAACATTACCGATCTTTTGGAGGGTATGTGATGGTTTGAATCAGCAAAACCATTAGGAGTTGCGTGTGCTTGAGCATGATCGTATACTGATTGCAGAATTGTATCTACATATATATTAATATCTGGTATATCAGAAAACCAATAAGTTGACATTTCGTATACGGTAGGGTATTTGATCTCAATATTAACGCCGATTGAAGGAGGTAGTTCCTTCGAAAATAAAATAGAAAATTATATTAATCATCAAAATTGATTGAATAAGAACTCCGAAAAAAACAAACCTTGAGAACTTCTTCTAATGAAAGGTACGCTTTATGAACCATTTTTTGTAATTCCGCTGTAGTAAGTGCTTCCTTGAAATCTATAGATTCTTGTTTTCCAGCTAAAAACTTTTCACCCAATTTCTTGAATTGATTAAATGTAATATCGGAAACACTCAAATCAAATCCATCAACAGGAAGCATCCATTCTGGGTAAGCAACTGCTATCATGTCTCGTGTGACTTGAACTACAACTTGAATGTGTTCACCAGAAAGGGAAGAAGCTGTAATAAAGGACTGTATGATACCGCTAGTGCCAGTCGTAGTCTGTGGTTGTTCAAGAGGAGAAATAGAGTGGGGAACAGGATTTGTCGATTTCCAATAAGTTTCCACTCGACCTCCAATTTCGAGTTGAACACTTTGAAATGGCTTTATAACTGCAAATTCAAATGATACCTCGCCGACTACTTTTAAATGAGTGTCAAACAGTGGACAAATACATCTCCCCCCCGTGCCTCCTGTCACTAAATTATTTCTTCTTTCCCGACCGTTACTGACATCAAAGACGTGTGGCAAGGCGACACCTTTTCCAATTACTCTCGAACCAAAAGTCGGAAAAATGTCAAATTCCAAAGAAAACTTATCTATGGTGTCTAACTGAAAAGAAAACACTTCTCGATCATCACCTAAAGGTAGAATAATGCTATGTGGAATCATTCCCAGATCTGGTTTGGATGAAATGATAAGTTTTAAAGATGATATTTGACTATTCCCGTAAAGATGAACCGGGGGCCTTGAAACCTTGGCCGAGTTATGCCCAAGGGTGACTTGAACATGATATTTTTTGTCCAGATAATTATGTCCATATATGCGTACTGGTATAATAGGTGGTGGTAAGGAAAGGGAAGGTATAGTGCCCATATCATATGTTTCATGTTCATCTTCATTATGACCGTTGCCATTCTGTTGAAGGTGGTTATGATGATTATTTTGAAACGTAGTTTGAACTTCTTCATCTCTCTGATCAGTAATTTCTACCCGTCCGCCGGCCGAGTTCAGTAAACTGATACATTCTATATGTCCTTCCCAAGCAGCATAATATATAGGAGTATGTCCTGACTCATCTTTAAGATTCACCTGACAACCTGCCTCCAATAAAACTTTAACACATTGAATGTGGCCTTCGCTACTTGCATAGAAAATTGGTGTCCATCCGTTATATTTATCTGGAGTATCTAAAAGAGCCCCATGCTCTGTCAAGATCTTAGATAATTCATGATGCCCCTCACGTGAGGTTAAATGTAGAGGACAAAGACCTTCTCTGTCGGCTGTGATTTTAGCTCCCCTTTTGAGTAACAACATAGCGATGTCTCTATGACCATATTGGCATGCCAACGATAATGGAATATGGTCGTCTTCTTTATGGGGCTCTATATGAGCTCCATATTCTACAAGAATTTTTGTGCAATTTGTATGACCATTGGTGACAGCGTAAATTAATGGGCTGAAACCATCATGATCAATGCTCTCGGGTTTTGCCCCAACTGACAAGAGATAAGTGGCCGCTTCACTATGACCGTACATACATACATAATGCAATGGCTGCCTACCATAGACATCTCTGCAATCAACCTTGACTCCATGTTCAACACACAATTTTATGAGAGCTAATCGACCGACAATTGCTGTTTCATGTAAACAAGTACGATCACTTATATCATCCATGTATTTATAATTGATCAAATCTGTTTCGACCAATAACTGAATTGATTCCCCAGAGTCTTCGGAACATGCACGCCAAAATACACGGGAGATATGATCACGATCATCTCCACTTGGATGCAGCCTAATCCTTTCCAGGATTTCCTGAACAGTTGAATTGGAACCTGTTGTTATAGCTTTGAAAAGCTCTGTTTCCAAGTCATCCATAACATCAAGTTCTTCTTGACCCCCAATTGAAAGTTTACGTTCCGGAGAATGTTGATCTGAAGGTGAACTAGTTGATAAGCCGCCGATAAGATTATCCAAAGCTAACAAATTACTTGCAGCGTTGTCGGCAAGCTCTGCGATAATGTCTCTGTTAAAGCATGGTTGAATTTCAACTTGTCGTGATAGATAAAGCTCTTTTGTGCTTGATTTTGATCGTTTATCCCATTTTTTTAAAATCTTTCGAAATCCTGTCACGTTAATTTCAATGAATTGCTAAGGCAATTAAATTATATAGTTTAGAATCAAATAAAGGGTATTAGATGATAAATAAGTTGTAAATAGGTTAATGTGTAATTACCTGCAATTTGCTCAAATCTTGCTGAAATTGTTTAAAACCTTCTTTCAAAGCAACAATAGAGGTGGATCCACCAGATAGTTTTTTTTCTCGAGCGAGCAAGATCTTTTTCTTATCAATCAAGGTACGTAATCTAACCTTAAATTCAGCCTCTTTTTGAAGGTAGAAAGAGTTGACCTGATGTTGGATAAGGCGGTGTAATATCAAAGCCACAGAAAGGATGAACGAAAAAAATTTCGGGCATAATTGGAAATTATCATATCATCAGCAATGACGACTTAAGAGGAGCATCACCAATATGCAGTAAATGGGGTTTCGAAAGATGCCCTACTTTTTCGAGCTCTCTTTCAAGCTTAAAAAAAAAAGCCGTTTTTTGTTGTTGAAGAAAGGTTTGATTTTCATCATTTGGGACTGTATCACCGTTTATAGGCTTTGATGAAAATCGAGAGGCTATTGTAATCATTGATGGCATTGATCGTTCGTTATTTTTTGAATTAGTCTTTAGACTATTTATAATTTTTTTCATGGCCTTATAATTGATATAATGACCAGCCCATTCTGTGATTTGCTGATTTAAAAGTTGTTTTCCAAACTGATTAAAAGTAATTGATTTGTGAGTAATTATGGGAATAATGAGAATAATTTTCATACAAAAATAAAGTAGTCAAAGAAAATTGACTGTTTTGATACCTTCATTTTCTTTACAAAAAGATAAATAGAATATAAAATTCCCAATCATATAAGGTATAAGGTACAAACTAGAAGAGTAGGAATTAAAAAGAACAAAACAAAAAATTAAAAATACCAAATTTGTTATCACAGAGAAAAAGTGTTAATATATATAAATTATTCCAATTAAATAATGAATCATTAGAAAAGAAATAGCATAAGAAGCTTGGACACAAAAGACAAGAGAAAAGGTGTAAAAAATAACAGCCTTTATTTTATATGGTTGGGACCAAGATTTTTGATTAGTGTCATAAATTGTAAAATTAAAGAGAGGCTACGAAAACATAACTAACTATCTCGAGTTTCTTAATGAATAGAAAAAACTTTAAACTTTAAAAGTTACGAGATGCCAAGCACAACATAACAGCACGGGCATTTGTTTCATATCTGATAGTAAATTAAACAATGCAATTGTCGAAGTGGTTGTTGCTATAGCCGATAACAGATAATTTAGCTGATGCGAGTTGTAAATCTTCCAAGTTTTGATTATTCAACACGCTAGACCATAAATTAACGTTCCCACTAGATGCTCGAGATCTGAGTCAGGACGCAACTTCCACAGAACTGGGATCTTGGAAAGGGTTGAAGAAAGCTTTACAAGAGTACTTGCTTTTATTTGAAAAATTTCATCATTATAATTAGCTATTCACCAAGGTTCTAAGAGTTAAATCAAGGATTTTTTAAAGTGATTTAGAAAGTGCTTTAGGCGGTTCCAAAGTTTGCGCGACTATCCAATAAAGAAGTTATTGAAACTAAATTCTAGAAATGATAGCCTGAGATGAACGATGGATCTTATCAAGAAAAAGAGATGGATGAAAAAATCAAAATCATTAAATAACAAATTTAGCCGATATTCTATCAATTTGAACACGTGAAATTATTTATCTATATAATAATTATTAAATATATATTGACATTTGATATTTAAATAACCAGTCAGTAAACCTTATTCTTATGACCGATATCGATTTTGTTGCGCTCTACCCCGAACACTATTTCCCAATACATTATTGAAATTGTTACGTCCTCGCTGACCACCCCCGCCTTTTTGGTAAGTAGTGCGTTTTTCTGGATTTTGATGTTGCTGGTTGGATTGTCCTTTAAATGAGAAATGTAAAATTAGCATCAGAAATTTAAAGCAAAACTCATAGCAATCTAAGATGATATTTCACCTTTTTGTCGCTGCAAGTCCTTGGATCCTTGGCCCGCTTGTTGTTTTTGTTCAAGGATCCGTTCATTGTTGTCAACAAAGGCTGCCGCTTTCTCAGCAAACATTAATGCCAGTTGTTGTACCTTGGTTGGCTCGACGCGATGTAAAACCACTGCATTGTTCACTTGATCCAAAGAAGCCGCCAGTTCTTCATTCCATATCATTTTAGATATTATAGAGGCAACGGCATTGATTGGGAGCGCAAACATGGCCCCTAACTGTTCTAATCCAAGAGTCGAATAGGATGCTGAATATGTAAAAAGATAAGTACGAAGACCTTCCTCTTGTATCTTGCGATTTAGCATATCTTTTATTTTTTGTATTTCTGGCATCAAATCCCAAATTTTGATTGCCGCTATTAGCTCTTGACATCTTTGCCATTCACCCCTAGCGAGAGCTTTTGCCGCCCCCATTATATGATCCCTTGTGTTTTCGGGTGGTCCTATTTACATGATATTGAAACAAATGTGGTAAATACTGAACAAGGCACGATAACATATTTAAACATGAAACCGATACATACCACTGAATACTTGTCTTTCATTATAGTCCAACATTCTTCTGAATGGCTTACTGATTATCTTTTTCCGAGCCTCTGGATTTAACCCTGCAGCGGCCATGCTCGGGATCTCCAGTAACATTGAACAAGTAAGGTAAGCACATTCGAGTAATTCTAAATTAATATGCATATGAAAAGGCAATTGTCTCTGTCGATCCAATTTTTCTTGTTCCGGAGGAAGTTGGGCATATCGTTGTAATTGTAGACCCTAATAGAATCAAGAAACGAAGACTAATAAGATAATGATAAGAATTTAAAAAAGCATGACTAATTCTAATTAGAATCTAAACCTGGGCCAACAATTCTTTCATACGACCTGTCCCACATATCTCTTGAAGGCAGCTTTGAGCCTCCTTGATCATGCCTTCACGAAAGGCACATAATCCCACTTGCACCATAGTGCGATTGTGTAAAATCTGAGTTGCCACATCGGCATGATGTATTGTTTCTTGCAAGTGTGACATCAAAAGCATGTCCCTTGCCATATGAAAACGGTTATGTAGAGCATGATGATATATATGACAGAGCATGGAGCGAGTACGCAAAAGAGAAGCACCATTTTTATAAAGATATACACATAGCGCATGTATCAGGTCTGAAGAGTCCTGAGTTACTGTCGATGGGGTAATTTGTGAGGACATATTGGGAGGGAGCAGTTGTCTTACTGTATTTTCGACAGTTTGAATAACTTGATCCGGCTTCAAGGTGTAACAAGAACCAATAATAAGAGATGATAAAACAGTAAAACCCCCCCCCCCTTATTACACTATAAATAAAAAAGTATTTTACCTTGTAGTATAAGTGTTCAAGTCGTCGCATGATGACTTGGCTTGTATTATCGTTTAAATTATTTTTTTCGAAATAAATTTGGCCACGTGTGATAGTAGCATATAGCTCGGTTTCGTCCCTCAATCTTTCCACATAGTCAATAGTATGTGGATCAATTTGCTGGAGAGATTTTGTGAACTCGTCGTCAAGGCGATCAATGAAAGACACAATAGAGCCACGAATCCCATAAGTGTTTCCAGGTTCAATTGATGGTTCCTTTTCGTCTTGTTCATCCTCCACATCCTCTCTAATGAGGTATTGTTTATGGTTCTCGAGGATACCCAATAGTTGATTGATTTCTTTTTGGGTGCTAATTATTCAAATTGGTTGGTTAAAAAAATATTTTTTTATAATTGCTGCTAAAGTCTGACAACTTTGAACCTTTTCCACATCTCAGACGTCATATGACCACTCATACTCTGATTATAATCAAACTGAGCAGGAATTAAAGCGAGCAAAACACGAATTTGTTGATATGGAGTTTTCGTCACTCCCAATAAAGTTTGCAAAATCTTAATTTGGCCGAGGCGATCTGTGTTCTTTTCAATAGTCAGGCAAGCAAATCGCTCTGATTAGTTTAAGAACTTTAAAGGTGAAAATTACCAACGATATTTTACCTTTTTTCCCCTGGCTTCCATCACTTCTTTCAATTTTTTGAATAAATTATCTACAGTGTATTCTACAGGTTTACCATATTTGTCAATTTCTATAAAATCCCCATTGTCTTCGAAGTTAGGCAATGCCGGTTTCTCAGGTTTTTTTTTTGGAAGTTCAATTTTTTCTTCCTCCTCCTCTCCTTCTTCCTCTAATATTGGATTCTTATAAAAATCAAGTTCATTAAATAGATTGCTTGAGGCAAATTCTCACTCTGCAAAAATCTTCTCTCGACATTAACTCACCAATCGCCATTTCTCAATTTGAGCCTCATAGAGCTTGTTATTTTTTTTTAGTTTTTGTTTCATCGTCATCAATGCTTTTGCATTAGAGGGATTCATTTTTTTCTTTGCATCTTTTTGTAAAGCTTCATTCAAAAAGTCCTCGAGTGTTGCTAAAGTTTTTATATATAGTCGTGGGACTCCATTCTCTCCAACTGGAATCTTGGACGCCACTTTGTTGAGTTTTTCAAACTCTGAGAAAAAAAGGTAAATTTAGTTTTCGAAAAAGAAATGTTATTCAAACTTGGGAAATCTTTAATCACCATTAGAGATTACAACCCAATCATTGATTTTTTGTGCGTTTTCGATGGTTTTTGCGGCTGCCTCTAACTCTTCTAATCTTTTATTTTTCGCTGATTTTACCACCCGTTTTTCATCTTCGGAAGACTCATCAGCATCCGAAATGGCAGCAGTTTCTCCTTTTGGAACTATGAAGCGTGATCTTTTGGACTCATTTGTTGTTTTCTTTTCATCATCACTGGATTCAATCGAGCTTTCTTCATCAGAGAGATCGTCGTTAGATACTATAGACTCTTGCGATTCACTTTCAGAATCAGAACCTCCATGAAAGAATCGAGACATCTTTGTTCAATCTAGGAATATAACCTGATTTAAACAATTCAGTGATATAACCTTGATGAAATCTTTAAATCATATAGAAGAAACCAAGGATTAGTTTCTGATTAAAGAAATCGACTCAAAAAGGATCACATTTGGAAGGTTTTCAATAGCTAGCTCCTTTTCGAAATGATTTTCACTCTTCAAATAAATTAAGAATGAATTGTCGTATTGAGCTCTGCAAGAGGTTCATTAAATCAAAGTTTAACTTGAACAAAAAGTTTTAAGTCCAAGAAATCCCACAAGTTTTATTAAATACTTTCCTAATTTTGTGCACTTGTTTTCATAAAATAGCTTCTTTATCAGATATGAGAACTAATTAAGAGCTTACCAAAATTTCTTGATGCTCAAAGGGGGGAGGTGACTTCGTAAAGAAATTTTTCATAACCTTTATTTTCCAAAATGATTTGGTGACGTCATTAACATAACAGATCTTAGTGTGTTAATAAAGTTATTTATTTATTTATTTTCCACCTTTTAAGCGAACTCATCTATGTCAGTTACCAAAGACTCACTCGAAGAATCACTACGTAAAAGACTAGCGGCTGAATATGTCGCAGCTTTTGATACCTCTGGTTAGTAATAATTTCTTTCACAAATAATCCGCCTACCATTTCAATTCTTTTTGAGACTTAATTTAAACTTAGAAAAAAAACCCCCTGCAAAATTCCACGAGTTAAATATTTGATGCACATTTTATGGATAAATTTTTTGGTTCAGGTGGATGTGGTCAAAGTTTTGAGGTTACGATTGTTTCATCATTATTTGATGGAAAGACATTGTTACAAAGACATCGACTAGTAAATGATGCATTAAAGGGAGAAATTGAACAGTTGCACGCGTTTTCACAGGTGAAAAGATTTTATATTGAGATTTTATTAGTCAAACTATATAATAATGCGAATTTTTTGATTCTTATAGAAAACTTATACACCTGCTCAATGGACTGCCCAAAAACAGCAAGAAACATAAAGGAAATCAGGAAATATTTGCCCATGTGATTTGCCTTCTTCAAGGAACCAAACGAGAAAGCAGATTTATTCATCGTTATTTTTACTATGAAATTGCGACAGCCAATATATATATTAATAATATAAATTTTAAAAGGAAATATAAATCCAACTTTTGATGCTCAGTTAATAAGTAAAATTTTTGTATATGGTGTGAAAATTTTCTGAATTTTATGAAAACATCCTCATAGGCCAATATTGGTCTATAAAAAATACAAAATGAATGTGAAAGAACCTAGGATAGAACGAGAAAATTCTGGAATGATCATACCTGGATCAGGTTTAACAGCATCTTCGGATGGCTTCCAATTATGATTCATTACCCCAGGCACGGGCGGCAAATTATCTTTAGAATATAAAGGTTTTGGCAATGCATTTATTACCTCTGTTAAAGACAAATTTTCGACAATTTTTGCCACATCAGTTGTGGTATCTGAGGAATTTCCTTGACCAGCGGTTATGCTTTATTAAAAAAAAAATTTCAGTTTCAATTTAGAAGCAATTATTTTATCAATTTGAATTGAAGGCAAAATCAGAAATACCTCTTTAAATTTCCTGCAGCAATTAACCCTGCCACATCTTTTTGAGTCAGAACTGAAAGTCTGGGATAATTTCTACGAGAATCCCGGTCATAATAATAATTCTGTGCAAGATCAGAATGTTTAGTCACGGGACGAACATATTTAGGCTGTGACCTGGATAAAATTTTTAGATGAAAATTTTCGAGTAATTGGTTTATATTTTAATTTTATCAATTTTAACAGAAGGATTTCTTCAATTTTAACCTGTAAACTTACCCGGGTGCCGGAGTACGATATGTACCCACTATAGGAACGCCGGTGTTGGTTTCTGGGTTCTATGAGGGTGTGGTTTAGCTAGAAGTGAGCCTAGCGAAAATTTTTGACAATTATAATAATATTTGGGTTCATTTTTTGATAAAAATTATTCCATTTTAGGATTTAAAGAAAACTTATACATCGAACAAAAATTTTCGAAGCGGTGGTGCTTTTGTGGGATTTAGACTGAAAGTTTGGGCAATATCACTTAATCCTTTAAACCTACCACAGTAAAAAGTTTGCGAATCTTTTCGAAAAATCTGCTCTTAACTCCACTTGTATAAGCCATGATCAAGATTTATTGATAAAATTGACAAAATATATAATTTGAAGCATCTATATATTCACGTGATCGGCGATCTGAAAAAAAGTTTACCACATATATATATAATCAAAGTAATAATACATTTTATTCAATTTAGTTAATAAATTAAAAAACAAAAAATTATTCATACATATTTACAAATTGCTATTATTTATAAAATACTTAATTAAATTAATAAAAATATTTTTTATAAGTGTATATTAAAAATAATTTTTTTTGTTTTTTAATTTTATGATTATAATTAGAACAAAGAGTAAAAAAGCTTTAAATATTATTTTTTCTATAGTAATTAATAAAATTTCAACAAAAAAAAGTTATTTTGTTATTAAAACAGCTAAGCAAAATATTTTGGTAATGTTTTCTTTAAATTATAATAATAAAAATTTACTTTTAACAATTTTTAAACCATTTTTTTTACTTTTAATTAATAGTTTTTTTTTAATTAAAATTTTTTCTAAAAATCACACTAAAATTAGTTTTAATATTGTTTTTACTTTTTTTAAGAGCTTTAAAGTTTTTAATAATAAACTAGTTAATAAATTAGTCTTTTTTGTTTATATTATTACTATTATTTTACAAATAACCAAAAAGATAAAAATTTAAAAAACAGTATTATTAGAAGTTTTTTTATCTTTTTTTAATATTATTAGTGTTATTTTGTTGTTAATTTTGCTAATAAAAATTAATAAATTTTTAATAAGCTAGTTTTTTTCCAAAATATCTTTTTATATTTTAGATTATATATATTTTTAGACTTATAATAAAATGACTAATTTTATGCTAATTATTTTTGTAATTACTTTATAGTAAAAGTTAAATTTTTTACAGAAAAATCTAGTTTATAAATCTTTCAAAATAATATGTAGTTATTTTGTTATAAAAATTAATTTTTTTACAAAAAATCTTGATTATAAGCTATTCAATAATATAAAAAAAATAAAAAAAAAAAAAAAATAAACTAAAAAAAAGAAATAAAAAAATATGTTAAAGAAGTTATTTTAAATCCAAACTTAAAAATTACTAATAATTACTGAAATTAATAATTAACTAATTTTAAACTATTAATATAGAATAATTAATTTTAAGCAAGAATAATTAAAAATTTTGTTTTTTAAAGTAAGTTTAATTGAAATTAATTTATAAGAAAGATATTTAATAAAAAATTAATTTTAATTATTATATTTTTTTAAAAAAAAAACTTTTTTTTTTATATAACTTATTATAATATTATTATATGATTTAACATTTTTTTTAAATTTTTTAGTAAACTAAAAATCTATTTTATCAAATTACAAGTTATTTCTGTAAACTGTTAAATATTTTGTTAAATTATTAAATATTTCAGTAAATTCTAAATATTATATAATCTAATTATTATAATTTAATTATATTTGTATTCTGTATAAATTAAATTATTAATTTAATATAATAATAAATAATAAATTAAAATGATAATATATGTTAATTAATAATAAAAATTATAAAAATAATTTTATGTTAATTAATATTTCAAATTTTGGCTAATAATATAACTTTTTTTTTAAGATTAAGCTCTATCAAAATTCAAGTACTGTTTGTAATTTTTAAATAATAATTCAAAATTATTAAAGAAATTTGGTCTAAAAATTGCTAAAATTTCAGTTTTGTAAGCTTTTCAATATATTGAATTTTTAAGATTTGTAAAATTAAATTTTGTAGAATGTTTTTATAAGTATAAAATAAATTGTAGAGTCTAAAAACTGTTTTAAGTTTGTAATAGATATTTGTTAATTCAATTATTGTCTTAAATTTATTGTAAAGTTGTTTTTTAATAGCTTTAATTGTAAGATTTGTTGTTTTAAGCTTTAGTCTTTTTTTATAAAATAGTTTTCTAATATAAAAATATCTATAAATTAAAGAGTATTTATTGTTTTATTCATTAAAATACTATTGAAGTTTTTGTTGAATTGTAATATTTAATAGAATATTAATTAGTATAAACATTAAATTTTTCTTAAAGTTTGTTTTAAAAGTTTTGATAAGTAAATTCTAAAATAACTTTTTGTATTTTTTCTATAAAAATAGTAATTTTATGAATTTGTAATTAAAAATGTAATTAATTCTGTTTAAATATAATTATTATGTTTTTTAATAATTATTATGAATAACTTAAATAGTATTTTTATGACTAAAATTAATTTTTGAAATAATTGTTAAATGTTTTAAAAAATAGTTATAATAATTAATAAAAATATAAATAAATAAAATTATTTTTGGTATGTAAAATTTTTATGTTATTTTTGTTTTGTTTTTGTAAAATTGTTTCTAAAATATAAAAAATAAATATAAATAAATTTAAATTTAAATTTTCAAATTTAAAAGTTGTTCAATAATAATTATTGGTTCTAAGTTTTAAGAAATATTTTTAGAATTAACCAAAAAAAATTGTGTATTAATTTGTGAAATAAAAAATTTAAAATTGGTTCTGGAATAGTAATGTTTTAATCTGTTATTATATATGACTTTTTTTAAAATCTTATTATCAAATTTTAACTTATATAAACTATTTTTTAAAATTTTGTATATATAAAATAGTCTATCTTATTTATAATTGAATTTTCTATTTTATTGTTTTTCAGCTTTAGTTTTATATAAAAAAACTTTATTTTTAATTTTAAATTTATTAATAACTAATGGCAATTTGTTGTTATGTTATTTTTTTTGTTAAGCTTAAAAGTATTTTATATAAATAATTGCAATTTATTATATTTCTTCTAATATACTAAAAAGTGTATAGACTTTTCTTTGTAATGTTTTCTAAAAGTTTTTCTTGGTAATTGATTGAATTAAATAGAATTTTATAATAATATTAATTGGCAATTTTACTGTTTTTCTATAAGTTAGATCAAATAGTATGTGTTTTATAATATTTTGTTTTAGTATTCTATATATTAATAATACTAATAGAATAAAGAGATCTTATTTTTGTTTAAAATCTATTAAAATTTTAGTTAATAATTTACAAAATATTCTATTGAAATATTTTATAAGTTTATTTATTTATGGATAATAGAACAAAAATAAAAAAATTTTGATATTAAATTATTTACAAATTTTTTGTATCAAATTGTTTCCAAAATGTGTTTTTTGATTAAATAAAAGTTCAATTAAACATTTATGTCTATAAATAATGTTTTTATAAATAAAATTTACAACTAATTTTGTATTTGTTTATTATTAAATAACTCTTGTTTTTAGCTATTTTATTAAGTAATCTATTATAATTACAATATATTGGTTTTTTTGAATTATAATAAATAATAATTAACTAAATTAATACCAACTTAATTAAAAAATTGTTTAACTTTAATCGAATTTAAAAGTTTTATAAGACATGTTTTTTTTTTTGAAAATATTAAAAAATTTAACATATTAGTAAATGTTTTTTTTATTCAAAGCCAAAAATATTGTTTTATTGTTTTTTAAATTATACTATTTTTTTTAAAATATGCTGCTAAAAAATTTAAATACATGTTATATAAAATTGTTTTTTTTATGTTTTTGAATTAATCTAAATAAATTGTCTGAGTTTTTATAATTTTGATAATAAATAATATTGTTGTGTATAAAATTTTGTTTTGTTTGGTGTTATAGTCAATGTGTTTTGCTTAAAAACCAATTTTTTGGTATTGTAAATGTTTTTAAGTATTGTTTAAGATTATTATAATTTTCAAAATTCATTGTTTATTATTTTGTTGTTGTTTTGTTAATTAAATTAGATAGTAGTTGTGGTTTTTAATCTTGTTTTATTCTAAAAAAACAATTAATATTTGTGTAAAGCTTTTTTGATTTGTAATATATAATGTATTTATAATTTGCAAAAAATTCAGTTTATTTGGTTTGTTTGGTATTTAGTTTTGAGTTTTTATTTTGAAGCCATTTGAGTTTAATATTATTAATAATAATATTAAATTTTTTAGGTTTAAAATAAAATTGAAATAATATGAGACCCAAATTACTATTGTTGTTTTTAATTTAATAGCAAAGTAATTTTTTTTGCTGGCTTTAGTATTTTGTTAGCACAGATAATTACTTTTTTACTGTTATTATTATTTAATTAAGATAAAATAGCACTAAAGACTGTATATAAAACATTTATAACTAGTTAAAATCTTTTTTTAAAATTAAAATAAGCTAAAATTAAAGTTATTATTAGCTTTTTTTGAGAATATTAAAGACTTTTTGTTATTCTGAAGTTTATTTGTATTTAATGTTTTTGTTAATTAAATAATTTAGTGGTTTGGCAATTTTAAAAAATTTTTTAAGAAATTTTTGATAATAAAATATTAATCTAATGAATTTTTTTAATTTAATAATGTTTTGTAAAATTTTTAAGTTTTTGACAATATTAATTTTCTTAAAATCAAATTTAACTCTTTTTTTACTAACAATATAATTAAAAAAAGCCAAGCTGGTCTTTTTAAAATGACATTTTTTGATGTTTAATTTCAACTTTGTTTTTTGTAATTATTTAAAAACTTTTTACAAATAAATTAAATAAACTTCAAAGAATAATAAATAGTATTATTTAGATAAATAATTATTTATTTTTAAAGGAGTCTAATATAGACAAAACTCATAAACTTTTGAAATATTACTGATATATTACATAATTTAAAGAGCATTATATTAAACTTATAATTTTTTTTTGAGTGGTAAAAGCTGTTTTAAAATAATTTTTAGGATTTATTATAATTTGCTGATATTTACTTTTCAAATCTAATGTTGAAAAGTATTTTAATTTGCCAAGAGCATTTAATTTATTATTAATTTATAAAAAAAAATAAGCATCTTTAATTATAATACTATTCAATCAATAATAGTTAACACAAAAATAGATTTTTCTATTTTTTTTAATAAAAACTACTAAAAAAATTCATAAATTTATTAATGATTAGATAAGTCTATTATTGAACATTTATTGTATTTCTTTTCAAATAAATTAATAGTTTTTTGGTGTTACTTAATAGGTTTGTTATTGTTTAAATTTTGTGTTTTTAATGTAGATTTAGTGTTAAACTAGATCAATTCTTTCTAAATTGTTATTATTTTTTAGTAAATATGTCTATATATTTGTAATTAATTTTTTAAGTTGCTTTTGTTGTTGTAATTTTAATTGTTTTATGTTAATTTAAGATAATTTTTCAATATAATATAATAGTTTTTGGTAATAAAAGTTAAATTAAATTTTAGAAAAAAATGTCTAATTATTATTGTAAAATTTAAAACTATTTATAGTAACTTTTGTTAATATAATAAAGTAGTTGTTTGGATTATAAAAAGTAATATTAAATTCTTTGATTTTTTTGGCAAATAAATATTTAAAATTAAAATTTTATGTTTTTTACAAATTTGTTTATTTAATTTAAAAATTTGTTAAGTAATAATAAGTGTTGGACAGGTGTATGTTTTATAAATTTTTTCAAAAAATAGAATTGTGATTGTTTTTAATAATTTAAGAATCTGGTAAAATTCATTTTGTATGTTAAAAACTATGTTTACTAAAACTGTAAATTGTTTAATAGATCTAAAATCTTGAGTTTTTTTTTACTTTTACCATGTTTTTTTTATTTTTAATTAATTGTATATTCGAAATATTAATTAAAAATAAATAAATAGCTTGAAAATTTTTTTTGGCATGTTTAATTGTAAAAAAGTTTTTAGTTTTATTTTAAAGCATTACTGTAATGTTTTTAGTATTGTTATGGGTTAGAGTAACAAGCTAATGAATAACAAGGGAGAACAAAATTGTAGAGTGATGGAAATAATCAAAGGAAATTCAACTTTAAAAAGTGAATTGAATAAGTATGAATTCAATGTGCAAGATCAGTTTCATAAAATATCTCAGTTACTATGCTTTTCAAAAAGTAATTAGGGAATCTGAAGATAGAGGAATAGTTTGTACTGTCAACAATTGATTATGCTTGGTATAATTCTATGCCTCATGTTAGCACTCTTAGAATTCAATATCAGGTATCAAATGTACTCTTCAGTTATGTTTTATTCAATAGTTTTTAAATGCTGCAATTACATGTTTCAGGAAAAGGATAAGTAAATGCCAACAAGTAGTCTTTTATCTTTAAGATGTTCAGATACTTGAAGGTAAGAAAAGAAAAATTAGTGATAAAAGAAGGATTGAGATGAAGTTATTATTTTATTTCTTTATTTCTTTGATTTTTATATGCTTTTCTACAGCTAAGAGATTCATTGCTTATATAGCTGTTGTTATGGTTTAAGAATTTAGCAAAAAGAATCATAAAAATAATACAAACTATTCAATCATAATATAGCACAGTAATAATCTTAGAAAGGTAATGATTAACATAGTAGCAAACACCATCTTGCGATAGTGGCAAGCACCAGTTCACAATAGCAGCCAACACCAACTGGTGATAGCAGCAAGCACCAGGTTGAAATATCAAAAAGAAAGTATTTTCTTGTAGAACTACAAACATGTATATAT